>CM055116.1:801101547-801334410 GCA_029206835.1 Rana muscosa | reverse complement strand
ACATCTAATGTAAAGGGGGACTCTGATGGGGACATCTAATGTAAAGGGGGACACTGATGGGGACATCTGATGTACAGGGGGGGACACTGAAGGGGATATCAAATGTAAAGGAGGACTCTGATGGGGACATCTAATGTCAAGGGGGCTCTGATGGTGACATCTAATGTAAAGGGGGACTCTGATGGGGACATCTAATGTAAAGGGGGACTCTGATTGTGACATCTAATGTAAAGGGGGACTCTGATGGGGACATCTAATGTAAAGGGGGACTCTGATGGGGACATCTAATGTAAAGGGGGACACTGATGGGGACATACGATGTAAAGGGGGGCTCTGATGGGGACATCTGATGTACAGGGGGGGACACTGAAGGGGATATCAAATGTAAAGGAGGACTCTGATGGGGACATCTAATGTCAAGGGGGCTCTGATGGTGACATCTAATGTAAAGGGGACTCTGATGGGGACATCTAATGTAAAGGGGGACTCTGATGGGGACATCTAATGTAAAGGGGGACTCTGATTGTGACATCTAATGTAAAGGGGGACTCTGATGGGGACATCTAATGTAAAGGGGGACACTGATGGGGACATCTAATGTAAAGGGGGACTCTGATGGGGACATCTAATGTAAAGGGGGACTCTGATGGGGACATCTAATGTAAAGGGGGACATTGATGGGGACATACGATGTAAAGGGGGGCTCTGATGGGGACATCTGATGTACAGGGGGGGACTCTGAAGGGGATATCAAATGTAAAGGAGGACTCTGATGGGGACATCTAATGTCAAGGGGGCTCTGATGGTGACATCTAATGTAAAGGGGGACTCTGATGGGGACATCTAATGTAAAGGGGGACTCTGATGGGGACATCTAATGTAAAGGGGGACTCTGATGGGGACATACGATGTAAAGGGGGACTCTGATGGGGACATCTGATGTAAAGGGGGGACTCTGAAGGGGATATCAAATGTAAAGGGAGACTCTGATGGGGACATCTAATGTAAAGGGGGACTCTGATGGGGACATACGATGTAAAGGGGGACTCTGGTGGGGACATCTGATGTAAAGGAGGACTCTGATGGGGACACCTGATGTAAAGAGGGACTCTGATGGGGACATCTAATGTAAAGGGGGACTCTGATGGGGACATCTAATGTAAAGGGGGACTCTGATGGGGACATCTAATGTAAAAGAGGAGACTGATGGTGAAATCTAATGTAAAAGGAGACTCTGATGGTGACATCTGATGTAAAGGGGGACTCTGATTAGGACATCTAATGTAAAGGGGGACTCTGATGGTGACATCTAATGTAAAGGGGGACACTGATGGGGACATACGATGTAAAGGGGGGCTCTGATGGGGACATCTGATGTACAGGGGGCACTCTGAAGGGGATATCATATGTAAAGGAGGACTCTGATGGTGACATCTAATGTCAAGGGGGCTCTGATGGTGACATCTAATGTAAAGGGGGACTCTGATGGTGACATCTAATGTAAAGGGGGACACTGATTGTGACATCTAATGTAAAGGGGGACTCTGATGGGGACATCTAATGTAAAGGGGGACACTGATTGTGACATCTAATGTAAAGGGGGACTCTGATGGGGACATCTAATGTAAAGGAGGACTCTGATGGGGACATATAATGTAAAGGAGGACTCTGATGGTGACATCTAATGTAAAGGAGGACTCTGATGGGGACATCTAATGTAAAGGGGGACTCTGATGGGGACATCTAATGTAAAGGGGGACACTGATGGGGACATCTGATGTACAGGGGGGGACACTGAAGGGGATATCAAATGTAAAGGAGGACTCTGATGGGGACATCTAATGTCAAGGGGGCTCTGATGGTGACATCTAATGTAAAGGGGGACTCTGATGGGGACATCTAATGTAAAGGGGGACTCTGATTGTGACATCTAATGTAAAGGGGGACTCTGATGGGGACATCTAATGTAAAGGGGGACTCTGATGGGGACATCTAATGTAAAGGGGGACACTGATGGGGACATACGATGTAAAGGGGGGCTCTGATGGGGACATCTGATGTACAGGGGGGGACACTGAAGGGGATATCAAATGTAAAGGAGGACTCTGATGGGGACATCTAATGTCAAGGGGGCTCTGATGGTGACATCTAATGTAAAGGGGACTCTGATGGGGACATCTAATGTAAAGGGGGACTCTGATGGGGACATCTAATGTAAAGGGGGACTCTGATGGGGACATACGATGTAAAGGGGGACTCTGGTGGGGACATCTGATGTAAAGGAGGACTCTGATGGGGACACCTGATGTAAAGAGGGACTCTGATGAGGACACCTTATTTATATGGGGATGATAGGGACACCTGTTGTAAAGGGGGACTCTGATTGGGACACCTGATTTAAAGGGGGGCACCTGCTGTAAAAGGGGACTCTGGTGAGGACACCTTATGTTAAGTGGTTTTATTTTCTTTTACTTAAAATGTGGATGTGATTGGCCTACTGTGACCAATGCTTTAGTCATAAATGTGATCGTATTTGGATCAATCAGATTGCATAGTAGTAACAGAGACACGATCGTATTTTCCAATGATCAGTTGAAATCCTTTTCCCTTTGTGGGGCATATGAGTCAAGTTGGCAATTGTAGAGAAATGATTTCTATCAGGGGAGTTTGTTTAGATAAGACATTGATCACTTATCAACATAGGTGTGCACCCCAAAGCCCGAACACACACTACCGATCGCTCACTGTGTTTATTCAGAAAGGGAAAGGGCCGGTAAATTACATATTTACCGGCCCCTTCCCCACTCCTAAAACATCCCAACAGCAACAGCCTATAGGGGAGGAGGGAAGCTGGCAGCGCTGCGGGGGGAAGATGGGAGCCAGGGCAGTAGGGGGAATCTGTGGTGCACAGGGTGATTAGGGTGTACCTAGGCACACCCTGTGGGCACGCCTATGCTTATCAATCATTTGGGGGTTGGTGGGGTCAGATGGATCTATACAACCATCCAAGCTCTGATTGACTATTCTATAAAAGAGCACCCTGAGTTTTGGGGAGATTCCAGAAACAGATCTTACAAAGATGGAGTGCCCCTGTAAATCCGGGCCAGATATCAATGATACAGGCACTACACAGCTCCGCAAAGAGCAAGAACTCTTCAGTCAAGAAAAAAAAAAAACATAAGCGCCAAGACAGACCCGGGAACATTGTCAGCAGCACTTGGTAACTGGCCTCCTATTGGCTGATCGGAGGGACCGCTGACTTCTGTGGAGCCCTGGTACCCGGCACGGCCTCTTCCATCATTGGTTGACAGATGCCATAGAAAAGATGCTGCCCGAGGAGGAGTCACCCGTTCTGCGTCCCTGATTGGCTGAAAGCTGGCGAATGAACGACGAGGGTAAGACTTAATTGAAAAAAGATGTGAGGAGTAAAACTTTCTCCACACAGAAGACGGCGAGCGGATGACAGACAGGGAGCGGTGACAGTCCCCTCAGATCATTCTACTACTTCATTCATTTCATTGTTCCATCCATTGATATACATCTATAGAGACAGAGGCAGCACGAAGTACGATTGGGGATCATGTTTTATTTCCCTAATGTGCTTCAGCGACACACAGGCTGCTTCTCCACTGTATGGTATGTATGGCACCCAGCCTGAGGAGGCTTCTTGTCTGTCTGTCTGTCTGTGCCTACCGTTCATTCCTTTATATATATATATATATGTATATATTATATATATATATATGGTGAGCACATTACAAATCCATCTCACATACATCACCAGTCCTTAGTGTTTATGTGGCTGTACAAGTATATACAGTGCTAGTACTATCATCTGATATCAGTCATCAGTCCACATGTATGGCAGAAACATGCGTTTCCCACTTACCACCCTGTCACTATTCCGATTTTTTTTACAGCAGAACATAAACCTACATAGGCTCCTGTATATCTTTATAGAGCTGCCATTGCTTTCATGTTGAAGGTGCCAGTTCATGGTGTGTCATCCTGATTCTGGTGTCACTGCCTAGTTTTAAGTTTGAAAAGTCTGTCATCTCATTCTGCATTCAGGAAGGGATTGGGATTTAAAGGCAGGACCAGGAAAAGAGTAAGGTTTGAATTTGAGATTAAGGGATTGGGAAATGAAATCAGATAAGGAAGGGAATCAGGATGTAAAGTCAGTATCAGGAAAGGGATCAGGATGAGAAGGCAGGACGAGGAAGGGATCAGGATGAGAAGGCAGGATGAGGAAGGGTTCAGGACGAGTAAGGGATCAGGATGAAAAGGCAGGACGAGGAAGGGATCAGGATGAGAAGGCAGGACAAGGAAGGGTTCAGGATGAGAAGGCAGGACGAGGAAGGGTTCAGGATGAGAAGGCAGGACGAGGAAGGGTTCAGGATGAGAAGGCAGGATGAGGAAGGGTTCAGGATGAGAAGGCAGGACGAGGAAGGGATCAGGATGAGAAGGCAGGACGAGGAAGGGATCAGGATGAGAAGGCAGGACGAGGAAGGGATCAGGATGAGAAGGCAGGACGAGGAAGGGATCAGGATGAGAAGGCAGGACGAGGAAGGGATCAGGATGAGAATGCAGGACGAGGAAGGGATCAGGATGAGAAGGCAGGATGAGGAAGGGATCAGGATGAGAAGGCAGGACGAGGAAGGGATCAGGATGAGAAGGCAGGACGAGGAAGGGATCAGGATGAGAAGGCAGGACAAGGAAGGGATCAGGATGAGAAGGTAGGAGGAGAAGGTAGGATGAGGAAGGGATCAGGATGAGAAGGCAGGACGAGAAAGGGTTCAGGGTGAGGAAAGGATCAGGCTGTGAAGGCAGGATAAGGAAGGGATCAGGATGTGAAGGCAGGATAAGGAAGGGATCAGGATGTGAAGGCAGGATAAGGAAGGGATCAGGTAGTGAAGGCAGGATAAGGAAGGGATCAGGATGGGAAGGCAGGATAAGGAAGGGATCAGGATGGGAAGGCAGGATAAGGAAGGGATCAGGATGGGAAGGCAGGATAAGGAAGGGATCAGGATGTGAAGTCAAGATCAAGAACGGATTAGGATGTTAAGTCAGGATCAAGAAGGGATCAGGATAAGAAGTTAGGTTTAAGAAGAGACCAGGATATGAAGTCAGGATCATAAAGAGATCAGAATTTGAAGTCAGGATCAAGTAAAGATCAGGATGTGAAGTCAAGATCAAGAAGGGATCAGGATGTCAATCAAGATCAGGAAGGGACCAGGATGGCAAGTCAGGACCAGGAAAGGGTTAGGATACAAAGTCAGAATCAGGATGTGAAATCAGGATCAATAATGAATCAGAATGTGAGGTCAGGACCAAGAAGGGATCAGGATATGAGGTCAGGACCAAGAAGGGATCAGGATATGAAGTCGGGATCAGGATATGAGGTCAGGATCAAGAAGGGATCAGGATATGAGGTCAGGATCAAGAAGGGATCAGGATATGAGGTCAGGATCAAGAAGGGATCAGGATATGAGGTTAGGATCAATAAAGAATCAGGATATGAGGTCAGGATCAAGAAGGAATCAGGATATGAAGTCAGGATCAAGAAGGAATCAGGATATGAAGTCAGGATCAAGAAGGGATCAGGACATGAGGTCAGGACCAAGGAGGGATCAGGATATTAGGTCAGGACCAAGAGGGAATCAGGATATGAAGTCGGGATCCGGATATGAAGTCAGGATTAAGAAGGATCAGGATATGAAGTCAGGATCAAGAAGGGATCAGGATATGAAGTCAGGATCAAGAAGGGATCAGGATATGAGGTCAGGACCAAGAGGGAATCAGGATATGAGGTCGGGATCAGGATATGAAGTCTGAATCAAGAAGGGATCAGGATATGAAGTCGGGATCAGAATATGAGGTCAGGGTCAAGAAGGGATCAGGATATAAAGTCAGGATCAAGAAGGGATTAGGATATGAAGTCAGGAGTAGGAAGGGATCAGCATATGAGGTCAGGATCAAGAAAATATCAGGATGTGAAGTCAAGATCATCAAGAAGGGATCAGAATCTGGAAAAAGTATCAGAAAAGGATCAGGATGTGAATTCAGGATCAGGAAAAATTGTGATGTAAAGTTAGGATCAGGAAGCCTTTAAAGGTGTATTGCACTGCACAAAATAGCTCAGAGTAGGGGTAACACTAGTGTACAATGCTGCTAAAACAGCTAGATGCAGGTTCTGAGTGGGTGACTCCTTAAAGGCATCAGCAATAGAAGACGTGGACATGTGTTTTTCAGAAAGCCTTTTTAAAGGAAATCATGGGATAAATTTGAAAGCTGCTGCTGCTGCTGAACTCTCCTTCTGAAAATGCTATGTATCTTCCTGAAATCCCCTAATCAAGAAAATACTGCATTATGACCACTAGATGGAGCTGACGATCATAAGAAACAAATATATTACATAGGTCCAAGCATAGGTTCCTGACAGCTGTGCAAACGCTTAAGACAATTGCAGAGCAAATAAAGAAAATAAAAATAGACCCCTAATGTTATGGATTTCATTTCAAGGTCAAGTTATAGGTTGTATGTTGGGTGGGAGGTTAATTGTTAAGGGTCACTTTTAGAAGTCTGGTTAGAGTGTAATACCAGACAACATTTATTCTGGATAGAATAGGGAAGGGGTTGGAACCTCTGTATGGCGCTTTTGTGTATTTGACGCAGTCTTGCCAGGAATATCATACCCTTGACCTAGAGCAGGGGTCTCTAACTGGCGGCCCCCCAGCTGTTGCGAAACTACAATTCCCATCATGCCTCTACCTGAGGGAGTCATACTTGTAACTGTCAGTCTTGCAATGACTCATTGGACTTGGAGTTTCGCAACAGCTGGAGAGCCGCCAATACACGACCCCCTGACCTAGAGTTTCTTTATCTAAAAGGATCAGAACACCCTTATTGTCACGTGTTTTGGAGATTCACTCTTTTCCGTCCAGGTGTCAGGGGTGAGAGTAAATCTAAAGTCTACACCTACAGTTGCCATTGCAGCAGAAGTAGAGGGCAAATCTTGGTTAAAGGTGAGATTTATTCTTAGGCCCCTTTCACACTGGGGCGGCGGTAAAGCGCCGCTATTTTTAGCGGCACTTTACAGTCAATTTTGCTGCGCTATTCGGCTGCTAGCGGGGCACTTTTAACCCCCGCTACTGGCCGAAAAAGGGTTAAAACCACCCGCAAAGCGCTGCTGCAGCAGCGCTTTGCTGGCAGTAAAGCCATTCATTTCAATGGTCAGGAGTGGTGAAGGAGCGGTATACACACCATTCCTTCACCGCTCCAAAGATGCTGCTAGCAGGACTTTTTTTTACCGCCCTGCTAGTGCACCACTCCAGTGTGAAAGCCCTCGGCGCTTCAGGGCGATTTTGCAGCTATTTTTTGCGTTATAGCGCCTGCAAAGCACCTCAGTGTGAAAGGGGCCTTAGGGTATATTTTCTCTGTTTTCCTGTCATGTCTCAGGGACAGGCGATGAGGAGTACGGTAATCTCTGCCGTGGAGCATAGTCCATCTGTGACTTTAAATAAAAGGCTTTAGTTGGAGTTCCACTTTATGTTTTAAATATGGTTAAGGTTAGGAATCTGGGACATGAAGGAAAACATTTTTAATATTTTTTTTTTTTTTGTCTTTTAAACCCCCTACAAAAACAGCTACTGCACCAGTTCCAGGTATAAACACTGTCTTATGCCGCGTACACACGATCGAGATTCACGGCGGTGAAAACACCGCCGTGAATCCCGACAGGAAAAACAAGGAACGGCTTGTTCCCCTACACACGGTCGTTTTTCCCGTCATTTTTTCTCTTGGTCGAGAAAAACGACCGTGTGTAGGTTTCCCGGCAGTGTTTTCCTATGGGAAAACTGCCGCAGAAAAAAATGGCGTGAATCACGACGAGAAAAATGAAAACATGTTCTAATTTTTCTCGTCGTGATTCATGCCGTTTTTCTCATCGGGAAAAATGACCAAATGCCCACACACGATCGTTTTTCTCGTCAGAGAAAAAATTTAATTTTTCCCGACGAGAAAAATGGTTGTGTGTACGCGGCATTAGGGCATTAAGCTGCCTGCATTAGACCTGGGAGGGGCAGAGATGTTTGGGGCTTCCAGATGCCATCAGAGGCAATTCATGGAGTTGGGTACATACCCATACTGGAGGACGGCCTGCTATTTGTTATCAGCTTGTTTTACAGAATTTTACACTGGACAGGTTAACTTTTTCCCCATATTAACTATTCAGCAATATTAAAAGGCATTCACTTTGATGAGAATTTGGAGCACTCTTCACTAATCATCAGTGTGTACGCAAGAGGATCCATCCCTTTATCTGCGGCGAAAAGAGAAGGCATATTTCTAATTAAATTATCCCCATTCACCTGTCATAGAAGATGGAAAACTCAGTGATGCCACCTGTCATTCCCATTGAGACATCTCCATGTCTGTGACCACCTATTTGCAGTGATTTTAGTAGGCTGCTGTATGTTAAACATAATCATATTCATAGGTAGCCCCACTGATACAGAATAAAAATGTTATCAAAGCAATCATATAAAATATCCAAAGCTATAAATATGGTAATTTCATCCAAATGTATTCTCCTAATGCTCTTGATGGTTTCATAAACCACTTTGTAACTAAAGAGTAAGGTGTCCCTGTGGCCTCATGACAGTCATAAGCTCTGCTACGGCTAACGTTACACCCTTGTCTGTATGTGGTGCAACTCCTGCTGGCTGCTGTGCTCAGCTTGAATCAGAAACGGATTATGATGTCAGTGACTAACGGGATGTCAACAGATCTCACCACTGGAATAGCTGCAGCAGTAATATGATGCAGTGTGTTTTTATTCGTACAATAGGTTCCACTCTATACGGTCTATAACACTTATGTTTCTACCACATTTGTGTGAATATTCTGACTACATTTACACTCCTTTACTGTAATTCATGAAACTTTGTGCACATTCATTGAAATGACCATATAACTGAAACTAATGATGATGTGTCACTTAGGTTGGCTGCAACTAAAGGCACTAGGATTGTAAAGCGGGAATACCTGAAAGTAAATGTCATGAACACATGGTATGTATAATTATATTATTGTGTAGGTAAACTGTCACATGTAAAGCTGGCCATACACCAGTAGAATTTCTTTAGAAAATGCTCTTTTTCAGAAAATTCACAAAAGACACCTTAAAGGGGTTGTAACGGTTTGTTTTTTATTTTCTAAATAGGTTCCTTTAAGCTAGTGCATTGTTGGTTCACTTACCTTTTCCTTAGATTTCCCTTCTAAATGGTTTTTTTCTTTGTCTGAATTTCTCACTTCCTGTTTCTCCTCACTAAACTTCACACCATCATCCGAGCCGTGTGGAGTCAGCCAGAACAGCTTACTGAACAGCTTACTGAGGAGGAACAGGAAGTAAGAAATTCAGACAAAGAAAAGAAAGAAAAAAAAACATTTAGAAGGGAAATCGAAGGAAAAAGTAAGTGAACCAACAATGCACTAGCTTAACCACTTCAATACCATGCACTTATACAGCTTCCTGCCCAAGCCAATTTTGAGCTTTCAGCGCTGTCGCAATTTGAATGACAATTGCGCGGTCATGCTACACTGTACCCAAACAAATTTTTTATCATTTTGTTCCCACAAATAGAGCTTTCTTTCGGTGGTATTTGATCGCCTCTGCGATTTTTATTTTTTGCGCAACAAATAAAAAAAGAGCGAAAATTTTTAAAAAAACTATGTTCTTCTTTGTTTCTGTTAATTTTTTTTGTAAATAAGTACCTTTTCTACTTCAATGACGGGCACTGATAAGGCGACACTGATGGGCACCAATGAGGTGGCACTGATGAGGTGGCACTGATGGGCACTGATGATGGGCACTGATATGTGGCACTGGTATGCGGCACTGATGGGCACTCATAGGTGGCACTGATTGGCACTCATAGGCGGCACTGATGGGCACTTTTAGGCGGCACTGATGGGCACTTATGGGTGGCACTGATAGGTGGCACAGACGGGCACTGATAGGTGGGCACTTATGGGCACAGATGGGCACGGATGGGCACTGATAGGTGGCACTGATGGACACTAGTAGGTGGCACTGGTGACACTGCTGCCTAGCAATGCCAGCCACCACACATTATTTTCTTGGCATGATAGTGCCAGTCAGTGCCCATTTGTGGGCACTGATTGGCATATTTTTTTATGTTTTTTTTTTATATTTTTTTTTTTTACTACATGTGGATGGCCATGGGGGCCATCCACATGCTTAGGGCTTCCCTGGTGGTCCTTGGGGGCTTCCCTGGTGGTCCAGTGTGGGTATCCGAGGGGGGGCTGCGCTGATAAACAATCAGCGCGAACCCCCCCTGTCAGGAGAGCCGCCGATCGGCTCTGCTCTACTCGCGTCTGTCAGACGCGAGTGAAGAAGAGCCGATCAACGGCTCTTCCTGTTTACTTCCTGATCAGCCGTGATTCGACACGGCTGATCACATGGTAAAAAGCCTCCGACGGAGGCTTTTTACCGAGATCAGTGTAGCGGTGGGTCAGACTGACCCACCGCTCCACCGATCGCCGCGATCGCCGTGATGCGCGCCCCCCCGGGCGCGCGGCAGCTGTTATCCTGCAGGACGTCATATGACGTCCAGTGTGGATAACAGAACCACTTCCAGGACGTCAATTTGCTATTGACTGGGCGGGAAGTGGTTAAAGGAACCTATTTAGAAAATAAAAAATGAACCTTTACAACCCCTTTAATGCATTTAGTATCCCATTCATGTAGCAGGCCTGGACAAAATTTTAAAGCTGAACCTTGGGAAAAGTAAAAATTCTCCCTTGCAGGAGAACTATGTCTAGTGAACTGGGTAAAAAATGTTTACTTACCTTATCCTTTGCTCCTACAGGCTCCCCTGCACTCCGATGGTGGGATGTCATTGATGTGAGGACACCAAGGGACAATCCACTTCTGGGGCATAGGAGAGCACCTTTTACTGTCCTCTAGACCTGGGGTCTCCAAACTATGGCCCTCAAGTTGTTCAGGAACTACAATTCCCATCATGCTTAGTCATGTCTGTGAACGTCAGTTTTACAATGCCTCATGGGATGTGTAGTTCCACAAGAGCTGGAGGGTCGTAGTTTGGAGATCCCTGCTCTAGACATAAAAAAAGCAGTTAACCCTTTGCAGTGGGAGCACAGCCCCTCTGCAAGGGAGTACTTTTACTTTTCCCAGAGTTGGGCTAGGGACTAACGAACAAAATTGGTTGACTCAATGATGGTAAAGGCTCTTTCACACAGGCAGACCGATGGGGTTCTCCTGTCCGTTTTTTTAGGTGGACCTGATCGACCATCCATTGCCCTCTATGGAGTGGCAGATGTACGGTAAATGAACATGTGTCTGTGTACACCTGCCGACAATAGATCCGATCCTATCTGCTAAAAACAGACAGATAGCGGATCCGTCTAGCAAATTGGTGCTCAACCTGTGGCCCTCCAGCTATTATGGAACTACAAGTACCATCATGCCTCTGCCCTCGGGAGACATGCTTGTAACTGTCAGCCGTGCAATGCTTCATGGGACTTGTAGTTTCACAACAGCTGGAGGGCCACAGGTTGAGCACCCATGGTCTAGCACAGTGAGGGCGAACCTTGGCACCCCAGATGTTTTGAAACTACATTTCCCATGATGCTCAACTACATTGCAGAGTGCATGAGCATCATAGGAAATGTAGTTCCAAAACATCTGGGGTGCCAAGGTTCGCCATCACTGGTCTAGCAGATCAGATGAAAGTCGAATGTAAATGGACAGGTGGCCCATTTACATCCGACCAGGGGCAGTGCTTGTAGTCCTAAAGAGAAAGAAGGTGCAGAAATTACTAATTTTACAAGATTTTGCATATATATAAGTTTGAACTGGCCCATTGAGTCAACCCATCACATCCCTTTTAATGCTGAAAACAAGAACATTAAACTGGTATTAAACCTAAAAACAAAAATGTAATAAATTGCAACTTACCAATCCTTAAATGTGTTCGTTGCATTTGTTTTCTTTTTAAAATGTATTTCTAAATTTGTTTTCACCTGGTAAAACACATTTCTTGTCTTAGGGCAGGGGTGCTCAACCTGTGGCCTTTGGAGCCCTCTGATGTGTCCCTCAATGTCAAGCTAAGGAAGTGCACTTTTATTATATCCTGCCGGTTTTGTGCGCTTTCTGAAAGCGCACCAAAACTCCTGAATGCAGAAGCTTTGGCGCGCTTTTAGGTATAATAGAAGGGTAAACCGCAGCACATCAGTGTTAAAACAGCCTTATAGAGGGCTCAGGACAGTGAGGGCTTGTTTACATTTGCGGTTTGGGAGGCGGTAAAACCCCATAGTTGAGATGTGTGTTTACCACACACCCCCAACCACTGGTGTAGCGTCAGGGGTCGCAATAGTGACCCTGACCCATGCTCCAGGGGGCCTGTGCGGCCTCCCTGTCACATTGTGTTTTACACTTGGACAGGAGGGATGGCATGTTACAGGAACTGATCCTCTCCATTTTCTTCCTGCAACCGCTAAAAGCCGACTTCTTCTCCTCTTCCTCCTGACGATATTTAGTGGCTGAAGGAGGAAAATGTTCATTTTGCTATTCAAAATAAAAAAATTCAAACTTCTGAACCTTTTATTGTGGCCTGCGACCGGTTACCAAATCACTTAAGTGGCCCTCGCTCTTCAAAAGATTGAGCAGCTCTGTTTTAGGGTGATTACACTCTGGATAAAGGAGCAGTGGAGACACCTTTGGACAGCAGCATTGTTAACGTGGGGAGAGGGTAGTGTTAGATGGACTAGCAAAATGAGATAGATTTGACTAACTAAATAAATAGCGCTCAACTCCAGCTAACACTTTTAGGCAAATGCCTTTTCTTTTTTTTTAATAGCTAAAGGCTTTTATTGATTTTGACAAACTCTGTGAATTTTGCATCTCAAAATCATGCATTGGCAAACGCCCTGTAATACAAAGAAATCTGTAAGCAGACATGAAACTAAGTGATCTAAGCCTTGGAAAGGGTGACCGTAAACAGGTATAATTTCAGAGAAAAGAACATCAAGAAAAAGTAACGCAGTAAGTTCTTGTTGTTAGAGTGTCCAAACCATTTAAGAATCCAGGAGCTAGATGAATGCATCAGGCTCCACCTATAACCAAAATATCACCTTTAGGTACCCTGACCCTTTTTGACCCCATTGTACCATATGATAGATTGTTCTTTTAGCCCTAAGAGACAATGGAGTAGATTCACTAAACATTATAAATGTTACTGCATGCAATAAGGGTATCATGTTACTCATTTGCATAAATTATTGCATGCAGTAAATAAAGTCCAATTCATAAAAAAAAAAAAGATTTTGCAGTAAATAACCAATAAATATAAAATGTGTTGGTGAACATTGCAAAAAATTGTGCGCTAAGCTGTTAAGTCCAATTCACAAATGGAACAGGAAGTAAAAAAGGCACGGTATTTAACAACCCCCTTTTATTAGCGATAACCAGTGTGGTATTTCCTGTTGGAGTGATTGGGAGTTGAGATAGAGTGTGCTTAGCAGCATAACAGCTATGGAGCTTTTTGAATGCAATACAGTAAAACCTTGGATTGCGAGCATAATTTGTTCCAGGAACATGCTTGTAATCCAAAGCACTTGTATATCAAAGCAAATTTCCCCATAAGAAATAATGGAAACTCAAATAATTCATTCCACAGCCAATTATTCACAAGTCCTTCAGTTTATAGTCCATATAAAAAGATCATAGCAATGTGATAGGTTGTGTAACCATAGAATGTCCATCCACAAATGGAAGCCTCCACAAGGGGATTAGAAGCAAAATCCAGCAGGAGCTACAGAGTATAAAAGAGAATAGAGGCGCCTCCAAATGCAGCAACATGGGTACATCCAACGAAGGCACAACACTCAGCAACTCACATGGCCGACGACCAAAGGAGATAAATAAAATAAGATTTTACATATATGTATAAGCTTACAGCTGTAAGCACCCCTGTCAATATTAAATGGTTTGTCTTAACCCTCTAACTGCCTTATTTGCTGGTCATCTTGGTCTGTTAAAAAATTCCAGACTTATTGGCTGGATCACCAGGTAAAAAAAAAAAAAGAAAAGAAAGAAAGCCTGAAAAAAGAAAACGATTGCAGCCACCACATTTTGGAATTGGTAAGCTGAAATAGAATACATTTTAGTGTTTGGATATAATACCTATATATAATTGAAAAAATGCTACAACTTTTCAAGTGATTCAAATTATTTTTAATATAATATTGTCAAATTGCACATACTGGTATTCAGTAACCTTGTTTAAAAAAAAAAAAACAATTATGAACGATAAATAGAACTTGACCTGATCACAGTAAATATTGAATTTTCAACAATTTAGGTATCAACATTATGCACTTTAATGCCCTTTATATATTTAGGAGATGAATCATTCGGATATCACAAACTCATTATGGTAAAGGGGCCTGGGTGAATTCAGGGCATTTTCAGGTCTGCTGTCCTGCTTATTATCATGAACTGTGAAAGCTGTGTATAGGCACTAGAGACTAGACCAGGGATATGCAATTAGCGGACCTCCAGCTGTTGCCAAACTACAAGTCCCATGAGGCATAGCGAGACTCTGACGGCAGCAAGCATGACACCCAGAGGCAGAGGCATGATGGGACTTGTAGTTTTGCAACAGCTAGAGGTCCGCTAATTGCATATCCATGGACTAGACCAGGGATATGCAATTAGCGGACCTCCAGCTGTTGCCAAACTACAAGTCCCATGAGGCATAGCGAGACTCTGACAGCATCCAGAATGACACCCAGAGGCATGATGGGACTTGTAGTTTGGCAACAGCTGGAGGTCCGCTAATTGCATATCCCTGGACTAGACCATCAGAAATCCAAACCCAATGTCACGTACCTGGTCGGTGAGCCCGACGTGCAGAGGAAGGACTTTCATACAGCTTTAGCTCCAGGGCCACTGATGGTGAGACAGTAACCACTAGAGCACGGCGAGGTAAGATCGCCTATGATCAGTCCAGTAGTCTGTGCAGATGGCAGCTGGTAATTCACTGGAAGGTAGCTAGGAGCAGCTTACAACAGGCAGATTAGGCTGCAGGATGGCTGGATGCAGGCAGACTGGCTACGGGCTTGGCTGCTGACAGACTGTGGATGCACAGCAAGAAGCAGGAGCCTGAAGATGATGAGCTGGACTGAAGGAGCTGTAGCAGCCTGGAAGAGCTGGATGCAGGGTCAGATACAGACGGGTGGGCAGATTGGTTATAGACAGAAGGATAGTCGGTTCACAAGCAATGTTGGCAACGGAGGATGGATCAAACAGGAGCAGCAGGCAGAGGCAGAATCCAGGGACAAGCCAAAGATCAGGGCAGGTAGCAGACAGGGATAGTCAGGAGCAAGCCGGGTCAAGATCAGAGGTCAAACACAGGTACCAGGAACACACTCACAGAACGTTGTAGACCAAACAGCCAGTGCAGAAGCTCCATTTAAATAGGCCATTTGGCACCAGTATTGGTGACAGGTGCACATCTGTTTGGCCCGTTCTCGACATGCACATGCGAATATGTGTGCGCCTCGGAATTGCATCTGCACTACAGTCGAGCCTTTCTTGATACCCAATATGAACAATACTTGAAAAGAAGGTAGGATGGGGGACAGGGCGCCTCCAAGATAACCTATGGTTCATGAAAATCTTTAATCACACAATGGTGTAGTAGTAAAACAGCTAATCATACTAATGCTTTTTCAGGTGACTTTCTCTTTATATTTTAAACATTTTTTTTTTTAATATGTTCCACTGAAATAAAAAAAATATATACCGGTATATTATTTTCCTTAAACCTGGCCTTCATTTAAAATCATGCTCTCTGCACTTTCAGCCGAAAGATTATGCAGTACATTCTGCAGCAGGTCCCTCCACCGTACCATGGCTGTCCCATCCCACGGCTGTCACTGTATCTGTCAGCACAACTCAGCTATGGAGTAGTTTGTGTCTACCACCGCCAATGTGACCTGCTTATAGGTAAATGTGCATTGCAATGTGTACATAACAAACAAAGAAAGAATTAGCTGTTTGTAGAAGGAGGTATTATTTATGCAAGTCGTGATTCATGTTTTTCTTTTCAGACACTAAATTGAAAACGTGGAAGTTTTATTTTATTTTTTTGCACACCAAAGAGCCAGAATAATGTGAAGAATGTAATAATCCACAGCAAAAAAAACAAAAACAGATTTATTGGCCACATCATTTAAGTGATTTCTGACTTGTTGCTGTGGGAGCCACACTTTGCACATCATCACAGCTCTTTACACTGTTTTATAGAATACGTTTGTATAAGTTATTGTCGTATGCTACAAATAACAGGGTTAACGTACATTTTTTTTTTTTAAATGTGTACATAGAAAGCTGCTTAAAGCAGAACTTCACCTAAAAAGGAAGGTTCCCACTTTTCCTCCCCCTCCTCTACCATATTTGGAAGTTTGTTTTCTTTTCAGGGAGAGGACACTTAGTTTTGACAGGTACCCACTCCCTCTTTCGCCTTGGCAAGCCAAGCAGAAGTTCACACCCTCCCCGCCCTACCTGCAACCTCCTGGGACACATCACAGGTCCCAGGAGGCTGCGAGTCCATTCAGGAAAAGTGGAGCACGACTTGCAAATGTGCAGTGGGGAGCTGGCTGTGAGGCAGTAGGAAGTCACAGCCGGCTTCCCACACTCAAGATGGCGGATCCGGGGACCTGAAGACTGGTGAAGAACAAGCCCGGGTGATGACAGAACTGGATCCCTAGGCTGGCGAGTACCTGTTTATTAAAATCAGCAGATACAGTTCCTCCTTGAGCTAACTTTAATAAACATGGACCCTCGAATGTACAAGCATGTACAATAAGTGCGATTAACAGGAACAGATCTAGCCTTTTTGAGCTGGGTGCAGTAGAAAAAAGTCACAGGCCATAATGTTAACACGGTGTGTGAGTCATGATCCAGGAAACACAAGTACTGTATGTGTTAAGCCCCCTTTATATCAGGAGTCCTCATCAGAGTCCATCTTTGCATCGGGGTCCCACTAGAGTAAAGCCTAGTACATACGGGCCGAATGTCATGCGGCATCGGGCAGTTTAAAAGAAACCGGCCAATATTCAGCCCGTGTGTACTGCAGGCAGTCCAGCTTCTGCCGATGGGGCATGACCGAAAAAGGTCTGCCGATTGGCTCCCAGTCAGCTGACCGGCGTGTTCTGGCAGGGAGCCTTCCCCTTCTTACATCAGGTGTCCACATCAGACTCCCTCCTTACATCAGGTGTCACCATCAGAGTTCCCCGTTACATCAGGTGTCCCCATCAGAGTTCCTCTTTACATCAGGTGTCCCCATCAGAATCATCTCTTACATCAGGTGTCCCCATCAGAGTGCCCCCTTACATCAGGTGTCCCCATCAGAGTCCCTCCTTACATCAGGTGTCCCCATCAAAATGTTCTCTTACATCAGGTGTCCCCATCAGAATCTTCTCATACATCAGTAGTCTTCATCAGAGTGCCCCGTTACATCAATTTCCCCCCATTAGACTGGCTCATCAGTGAATGCACTCTCAGAAACCTGGGGGGTCGCACCCCCCCTAGATCCCTGCTTGGCAATTGGTAGTTAACATCATGTAACACCCAGCCCTAAACCCTGAAGGCAGTCAGGAAAAGATGTATTAAAAGACAAATTACACCGCACAAACATTTTGATGTCTATGTGGTAGATTGTAACTGGTGGCCATTCGGCGGGGAATAAAAAAAAGGAGTCATCAGGAATATTCCAGAGCACTTTGTTCCCTTGTCCCTTTAGTTGCAATGGTTTCCCATACATACAGATTCCATAGTATTGCCTAAATAATATCATAGAATATCATTATTCACAACTCCTAACACAACTGTATGAAAAAAAACGAGGTTGTATGATCCTGCTTAAGAAGGCCACATCCCTAGTGTGGATAGAAAATAGAATCTCCCCTCAAAAGATTGGGACTTTATAGGCTCAAGGAATGTATATTGTATTATTTGGTATATATTATTTTTTGGTATATATTATTTTTTGGTAAAAAAAAAAATGTTTAAAAGAAGTTGCAGTATAAAATGTACATACAAAAAAACATGAAAAAGTGTGTGGTCTGTAGCCACAGGGCAAAAAACACCACTGATTATCGAGAGTTATACATAAACCAATCGGCAACGTGTTTCAGAGTCCTTAAAGCTCCTTCTTCAGGGAAGGTTTTAGCAATCCTGGTACATATGGTCTATTGCAGGGATAGGCATCTAGCGGACCTCCAGCTGTTGCAAAACTACAAGTCCCATCATGCCTCTGCCTCTGGGTGTCATGCTTGTGGCTGTCAGAGTCTTGCTGTGCCTCATGGGACTTGTAGTTCTGCAACAGCTGGAGGTCCGCTAATTGCATATCTCTGGTCTATAGGATAAAACATATATTAGAGCATTCATCGCTATTTACACATGCATGACATGGTCCAAAGGGGGGGAGGGGTTTAAGTACTCACAATGCCTTAGTAAGGAATGGTGACACACAGTCAGCAATGGAGTAAAAACAATAGAAGCCAGTGATGGGCAGAGATGAGATTGAACAAAATGGAGAAACAAAGTGGCTTTCCCAGCCTGCAGGGTGACTCAGAGGGTCAAAGAAAGAAATAAGGGCATCTGTCTAATAAGTAAAATAGTATGTAAAAAACAATAATATGGAGACACATAACAAATGGTAAATGAGATTACCTACTGAAGATGAAAAGACCCTCAGCCTGAGAGACTATCTCTAATATCTCAGAAATCCTTAAGGAGGGTATGTCCTACATAGCATTGCTCCAAACATATTCTCAGTAGAAAGTCATAAGCAATGTGCGGAGTTAGATACCAGTATTTCCCCGAATCCAGCTATTTTTTTTTTATAAAAATACAAACTATAGTAATAGGAAGAGAGGAGAGATGATATTCATTTGTCCTAATCCCAGTTGTTTAAAGGTCTAATTAAAAACTATCCATTCAATAGGTGAAAACCTGCTGAGAAGATCCACACAGAATGCCACGCTCTGCTCATGTGAGGCCTGACTGCCTCCTGAGCCGGTGTGGTTGTCTATATATATATATATATATATATATATATGTCTATATATATATATATATATATAGACCACCTGTGTGGATAGCGAGTCCACCCCCTGTAGGGGAAGGAGATCTGCTCATCAGAGGCCTCAGCATCCAAGACGCCAATCGGCGCCATATTGGTAGATACCCCGGCAACAGGAAATCAGGTGCCCCCATCAGAGTCCCTCCTTAAATCAAGTGTCCCCATCAGAGTCCCCCTTACATCAGGTGTCCCCATTCAGAATGTTCTCTTATATCAGTAGTCTTCATCAGAGTGCCCGGTTACATCAGTTGCCCCCATTAGAGTGGCTCATCAGTGGAAGCACTCTCAGAAACCTGGAGGGGGGGCGCATCACCCTAGATCCATTCTTGGGGGGGCCGCACACCCCCCTAGATCCGTGCTTGGTGATTGGTAGTTAACATCATGTAAAGTCAAGAATCAGACCCAGCCCTAAACCCTGAAGACAGTCAGGAAAATATGTATTAAAGGACAAACTACACTGCACAAACATTTTGAAGTCTATGTGGTAGATTGTAACTGGTGGCCATTCAGTGGGGAAGTTAAGCAAGCCCCTGCACCACTTCCCCAAGGGTTTTGGCAGGGATAGTGTCCTTTATGAAGGTAATTGCAATTGGCTTGATGTTTGACTTTTCCTGAGTGATCAGAACCCCCTAAGTACCCTGAAGTATTATACAAATATTCTTCCAATTTTTGCTTTGCCTTTACCCCTGCTCTAACATCTCCCAATTTTTCAGAGGAAATGAAGGTTACCCTGGAACGTCTGTACAAATCTGAGAAACAGCTGAAAATTGATTTTCTGCAACCGGATCAGTACGTATCTCGCACAGTGCATATTTTCCTGTTTGCACTGGTAGTTGATGTTTGATCTTCTCACATTTATTTACAATAGTACAACAAGAATATAGTCAATATACAGGCTTGTAATACTATCTGGACAAACAAGTTTCAACCCATCAGTACAAAATGGAGGACTTTTCCCTATTTGCTTTATTTATTGACCTGTGCAGTCTGGAGACAAAGCAAATGTTTAGTGTGAATAACACAGAAAGACAAATATTTTTGTTTGCATATTAGTACATAGAGCTGAGCTATAATTCATAGACCAAGAAGGTTCCCAGAAGAAACCTGGCCCAATACATTTTCAGACTTAACACAGCAGAAAGCAAAATGGTGTGCAAAGTGAAGTAACTTGGAACAACTCATTTTACCTCAGTTTACTTAAAGGAAAAAAAATTCAATTTTAAAGCGACCCTGTCAGGTTTATAAAAAAAAAAAAGAAAAGGAATTCTGAATCAAAGGCCCCTGCAACTGACAAGCTTTTATACTCACCTGTTCAGCAGCCCTTGTTGCCCACCATCCCTCCATTCAGCCTTTGACACTTCTGGGAATGTCAAATTCCTTAGTCCCCTGCAATGTGCTGTGATTCTATAATTTGACCCCTACATCTCTGCCAAGTGATAAAGGGTTTAGGGGATGGATCCACAGAGTGTCACAGGGGGAACAGGTATCTCACACACCTGAAACTGGTTAATGGCGACGAATCTTACAGAGGCTGCAACAATGAAACAGAGCAAGGTAGGAGACATAGGCCACCAGCAGGGCTGCCTTTAGAAAGCTCTGGGCTTTCTTTGTAGCCTCAGTTGCCCTGAAGATGAATGAACAGGGCACACTCACCAGCCCCTTTCCCCACTCTCCATCCGCCTGTGCACCTGTAGCAGCCGGCGGGAGATGGAAGCCCCTAAGGCACTGCAGGGGGGGGGGTTTGGGCCGGACACACGGGGGAATCAGATGTGGGCAGCCCAGGGAGATCGATGAGAGGGACTGGGGAACCATGCACTGTGTCTGTGTCTCTCCTTCCAGCAGCTGAAAGCCGGTGAGAGAAGGAAGGGGGAGAAACCAGCCTTCAGCTGCTGGAGAAGAGACACAGACAGGTTCATTGCTCTGTAATTGTCCTCCCAGACGGCCTTTACGATCCCCGTGCTGTCCAGGTCCCCCTGTGTGCCCGGGCCCCCTACAGGACCAGTGGGGTCTAACAAAGACCAAGTACAGACCCCACTGGTCCAGGAGCATAAGGGAAGAACAGCCACTCCAGGCTTATATTATATGCGGTTGTCTCATTACCGCAAGGTAAGAGGCCACCCTTCACTAGAGTGTATTTCTGCACGAAAAAGAGATCCATATCTCTCCAGCATTTTTTGCTACCTGCACACTGGAATGTTTTAACTGCACAAAGAAAGGAATGATCTATTGCTGCTTGTTCACAGCTTGATTGCATTTGCACTCTGGACTTGATTGGACTGTATATATCAGAATTGCAGTTGGCATTAGCTCTGATTGCAGTATTTGTCACATTTATTGTGTTTGCATGGATTCATTTGCACCTTGCACAGGAAGTTTATTTCTGCAAATTTTGCACATGTATTTTTGCAAGTTTGCACAGCTCATTTGCTGATTTTGCACTTTAGTTTGTATGATTGCACTGTCTGTACCTAGTTAGTGTACATTCATAATTCTTGATTATGCACGTTGCACTTTATAACACTACATAACCATTTTTAGTTCATATTTATTAGATTAGCATGTATGTTCTTTTGCACTTCTATATATGCACTTCTTTTGTAGCAGCTTACTTTTGTACATTAGCCTCAGTAGCATTGTATCTATTGGGAATAGCGCAGCACCAACCCCAACTTTATTATAAACTTCCCGATGCTGCTTCTACATTTCCAAGAGCCACGTGGAACTCTGCGATCTATTTCTGCTCTGGTCACCTCTGGCCATCCCACCCTTCACTGCTACCAGCAGTTGGCTGTTGTGAGTACCTGAGATCTTGTCTCATACCTGGAGCTATGTTACTCCACTGATAGATCATTGCAACATGTCTAATTCTAGAAACAGGGCACAGTCCCACTGTTACGTGTGCCCCCAGCTAAAACTCCACTAGGGGCTCTGGTGTTGCTTACAGCATGCCTACTGAAATGGCCATTATCTGCAGTCTTTCATTTTTGTGCCCTCTGCCCCTAGAACCTGCATCATCTTCAGAGTCTCTTCTAGCTTCATTGAGCTAGACCACTTCTTCTGCTGGATATTTTTACTGCAGTATTGCATGACTTTATGCTGACTCTGAACGCAAAGGCCATAAGCACACACCAACCCCTTTTCCCAGATTCCATATCTGATCTTCCCGTAGCCTCTGTGCCATCAGCCTTTGAACTTCTGATTTTAGGTCTCACTAATCCTTGCTGGGCAAACCTACCACTGAATAGTCACAGTCTTCTGCCATCATTCTCAAACTGAAAGAGATCATTTCAAATCCTATTAATGCGGTTCACCTGACTTTGAAGCTAGAGAATCAGCCTGTTGCAACACACTAGCACTGTTCCGAGTCAGGGGTTATTTAGAGCAGTGGTCATCAACCCTGTCCTCAGGACCCACTAACAGGCCAGGTTTGCAAGATAACTGAAATGCATCACAGGTGATATAATTTGCTGCTCAGGGATTGCAGTATTCTAGTCTGCATCTCCCCAAGGTAATACTTAAAATCTGGCCTGTTAGTGAGCCCTGAGGACAGGGTTGATGACCACTGATTTAGTTTTCAATTTATTTTTATTATTAATCATTTTCTTAGATACAAAGAGTTTTACACTTTTACAAAAAAATCTTTTCAATATGCATTGATTCATTCGCATTATTCAGTAAACAAAATATACAAAATCTTGATCAGTATCTATTATCTAATCTATCATTAAAACAAAATGGCGTGTAGCATTCACCTACATGTGTGTGCTACTATCTTTCGTACACTTTCATTCCGACATCCATTCATCCAAGGGGAAAGGAGAAAAGAAAGAGAAAAAAAAAAGACACAGAGAGAAAAGGGGGCGGGGAAGAAACCCCTATTTCTCCCCCTGATTCTCTCTCCCAATCTTTTCCATTTACTCAATGTTTTCCTTTTATACATATTCTTTCATTCTGTTTGAGGACCAAAATTCATCCCATTTTAGCCATATTGCTGGCATTTGGCTTTCTATGTACCCTTCTTCTCTTATCTGTCTTTCCATGTATTGTATTTAGTTAATTTTACATATCCATTCTCCTATATTTGGGCTTTTATTTTCTCTCCAATTGCGAGCTATTATTGTTCTAGCTGGCGAGGTCATATGATGAAAAATATAATTCTTAATGCTCAATATTGATTCTGCCATCAAAGATAACAATGAGGTATCTATGTTTAGGTTCCTCTCTGTTCCCGACACTTTCTGATATATCTCATGAACATTATTCCAGAAATCCCTCACCATATGACATCCATACCAAATGCGATCCATGGTCCCCCTTTCTATCTTACATCTCCAGCACATATCTGTCTGCTCGCTATTTATTTTATTTAATGCTACTGGGCTCCAATACCATCTCATTGCTATTTTGTAATTCCTCTCTTGATATTTATTCACTATGGATGTTTTATGTATTGTTGCAATGACCACTGATTTAGAGAGTCCTAGTAACAGCCCAAGCCAAAGTTTTTCTTCCTCAGGGTAAAGTCCAAACTTTCTGCTTTCAGACTCATATTCTTCAGTCCAGGAGTTGCCTAACACTTTTGTATGAGTTCTGGGGCTGGTGGTAGCCTCATTTAAAGCGGAAGTAAACCCATTGATTTAACAGTTTCAAAAAGCAGTTACATTTCCGGCATGCCGGGAATGCCAACTGTCACATTGGTTGTGCTCTCAACCAAACTGTCAAACCATCCAATGGCTAGTGTCATATCTGATCACATGTGCAGCATCATGGCAGTTGAAGATTAAACAGAGGCCAAGATGGCAGCTTCCTTGCCTGAAAATGATAGGAGGGTTTACTTCCACTTTAAGGAGGTCTTATTTGCACAGTTTCACACCCTATAACACAACACTCTGTTGTCAATGTCATGAAACAAGTTGGTCCAGTACCTGGACAGACCAAATCTTCTGGCACTGGGGACTAGGGTGTCCTTAGCTTGGTGGCTCAGGAACCTAGTTTTGGAGTCCAGGAATTCCTTCCTGCTCAGCTTTTGGAAGATCCTCACTATGGATGCCAGTCTTTTGGGCTAGAGAGGAGTCCCGGGCACTCTGTCAGTGCAGGGAACATGGATGTCAGAATAATCTCATCTCCTGATCAAGATCCTGGAGCTTTGAATGGTTTGTCCTTCCCTGCAGCAGTGGACTATCCAGCTAGAGGGTTATCCAACCTAGATTCAATCGAACACCACCACAGTAGCATACATTAACCATTAGGGAAGAAGTCTTGCCATGGCAAGAGAGGTAGGGAGTATCATGTCCTGGGCAGAACTTTACATTCTAGGCTTTTCTGCTGTTTACATCCCAAGCTTAGATGGTTGGCAGACAGAATTCCTCAGCCAGCAGCACCTGGGCCAAAGGAAGTGGTTCATATACTCCTTGGTGTTCCAGGACACATGTGGGGGATGCTGAATGCGGACCTCCTGATCTCCAGGTTCACAAACAAATTAGACAGGTTTGTCTCCAGGTACAGGGATCTTGTAGTATTTAGCAGTGGATGCTCTTGTGGCTCTGTGGGATCCATACACCCTGATATACGCCTTTCCTCCACTAAAACTCCTTCCTTGTCCGCTTTTCATGATCAAGATGAAGAGCAGATGTGGTACTCTTAGCTGATATGAATCCTGGTGGACACTTCATGGTTTCTTCTAGATGTCAAGATCTTCTGTCTCAATTACTGATTTACCGCCCGGCTTCATGGTTGCTGGCTTTAACAGTAAGGCTGTTGAATCCCAGGTTCTGAGGGACAGGGGCAACTCTGAATTGGCCATTCCTATAATGCTAAAAGCTAGGAAGTTTACTTCTCACATGGTCTATCATCTCATGTGGAAGAAATACTTTACTTTGTGTGAGTATAGGAAAACACAGATGGTGCGTAGGCCTAGTGCATTATCCCGAATACATGTTTTATTAAATAGTAAAAATCGGGAGGTAAATATATTCACAAAACCAATGCTTGCATCATGGCTTTAAAATAACATCAACTGATTCAATCCTTGTTCGTAATGCTTGTAGACACATCGGCTAATGCAGTTCGAGGTTTCCCTCTTCTTTAGAGCCTCGCCTGGGTGACTGTTCGGATGGGTGAGGGGACCTTGTGGTCATAATCCGTGCCTTTTACGTCTGTGCTGTGGCTGCTATGAGCGCCCTCTCCTGTCTGAGTGGCTTGGAACGCACGCCCACACTCTTGTAGGGAAGTGTGGCTGTCTCTTGCGCTCCAGTTTCATTTTGTGTGAGGTGAAAGGCTTCAACCCTAGAACAGTGGTCTTCAAACTGTGACCCATGGGACAAATGTGGCCCTTTGTTAGCCTTAATCCAGCCCTTGGGGCCCTATTCCTTCCACTGACACCAAGAATGGGGAATAATTCCTGCCTTCTACTGACCAAAGGAGCCATGTAGTTTCTTTACTCCCACTGACCACAAAGCCTGAGACATTGTTTATTCTCACTGAATCCAGGATAGTTTCTACCCCCCCACTGGCCACAATCCGGCACCTCCTTTAAGTTCGAAGGACAGTAAACTGGCACTTAATTCATAAAGTTTGGAGACCTTTGCCCTAAAAGATTCTCACTGGGATGAATCCTCTCATTTCTACAGATGTGTCTGGAACAGAATTTGGCCCTTAGCAGTTGTAATGTCACATACACACGATCGGAATTTCCATCGGAAAAACCTTGGATGGTTTTTCCGACCAAATTCCACTCAAGCTTGGCTTGCATACACACGGTCACACAAGTTCTCTGAACTTTCGACCATCAAGAACGCAGTGACGTACAACACTACGACAAGCCGAGAAAATTAAGTTCAATGCTTCCGAGCATGCGTTGAATTGTTTCTGAGCATGCGCCGGAATTGGAAATTTTTCAGTCTGAAAATTTGAGAACCAGCTCTCAAATTTTTCTTGGCGAAAATTCCGACAGGAAAAGTCAGATGGAGCCTTCACACTGTTGGAATTTCTGACCAAAAGCTCACATCGGACTTTTCTTGTTGGAAAATCCGACCGTGTGTACGGGGCATAAGGGTCAGGTCTGTACTCATATCTTGTTCCAGAGACCGTTGACTTTCCATTTCTGATTAGGATTTTTTCAGGGTGTCTCCCATGAGGCCTTACCTCTGTTTCCCTGGGACTATGGCTCTCTTAGCACTTCAAAAACCACCAGCTTTTCATTCCACCATTTCTTGGTGGCTCAGAGAGACCAATATTTAAGCTTATGGACACAAAGATCAGGGTTACATTCTTTCCTGGATGGGCACACCTCTACTAGGTCTGCGAGTGCCTCTTTGTTTTTTTCTGCCTCAGCCTGCTGTTTCCCAGATTTGCAAGGCTGCCACCTGGTTCAAATCTTTTCTAAGTTCTACCAGGTGGTTGTTCTGGTCTTATCTGATGTCAGCTTCAGACATAAGGGCTTTCAGGTAGCTCTTTGAACTGCAGCAGTCCCCAGTTCCTGTTGTTCTTAGTGGACCTGTTGCCCACCCCTAAGTTGGACTGAATTTGATGTCCTGAAAGTTAGTCTGTGTCTCTTAGTGGACAAATAATAATAAAAAAAAATATATATATATATATATATATTTTATTATTAATACAGAGGTAACAATCATAAAACTGTGGAGAAAGGAAAACATCCTGGACTGCCGCACTCTGTTAAGGCGTCTTTATTTGAAAAATCAAAGGTTAAAATCCAAAATACAATCCAAAGAAATCCGAAATACAGGCAATATCAAAAAGTGGACATGCAGGGACTGGCTAATGCATTTCACATCATAGTAAGATGCTTACTCCTGAGTAAGCATCTTACCATGTTGTGAAACGCGTTAGAGGTCCATGCATGTCCACTTTTTGATATTGCCTGTATTTTGGATTTCTTTGGATTGTAGTTTAACCTTTAATTTTTCAAATAAAGACGCCTTAACAGAGTGCGGCAGTCCAGGATGTTTTCCTTTCTCCATGGATCTGTGCAGAGCCAGCACCTGTTGGTTTAGCAGGGCGGGAGCAATTACACGGGATTAGAGGTTTGGAGAGCAGTACATTTTCTTCAATCATAAAACTGTAAAATCCCTTTCTTGTAGTCCACTGAGAAACACAGATCCCATCCTTTGCGTTTATTATTATTATTTAAGGTACTTATATAGCGCCGTCAATTTACGCAGCGCTTCACATATACATTGTACATTCACATAGGTCCCTACCCTCAAGGAGCTTACAGTCTAAGGTCCCTAACCCACATTCATACATACACATACTAGGGCCAATTTAGACAGGATCTAATTAACCTACCAACATGTCTTTGGAGTGTGGAAGGAATTATGATCACGCTCTTGGTACTGCTTGCTACAAAACTGAGGGAGGAAGGAAGCATTATCCTGCACTGGCCTACAATTATTTTGTTTGCCATTGTCCAATCCTGTAAAACCTAAAGTTACAGTTTTGCAGTGTCCATTAATGGACTCCAAGAAAAGTATTTTACAGTGAGTATAAAATTCCTATTATTTCTTTAAAGAGGAACTGCAGTCTGCCCACATATTTTGTAATAAAAACATCTTTGCCATTCTGAAGCTTCCCTCCAACCACTTTGCATATAATTTTATATATACTGTGATTCTGTACTTGCCAAATATGCTGCCGAAATCTCCCTCCACTAAGTCTGACTGAAATCATTTTACCTGTGGGCAACTGAAGCTGCTGCCTGTTCACTTCCTGGATTTACACAGACACACACCTCCAGCTTTGCAGCTCTCAATGGCCCTCTTATGACTCACCCCCCCTCTCTTCCTGGCAAACTCTCACAAGAGTGAGAGAGAGAGAGCTATGCATGATGTCATAAGCCTAGGCTAATGACCAGACAAGAAGCAGGAAGTCGGCTGTATAAAGTATTTACTGTCAATTTTTTTTTACTATCCAAAGTTAAAACAAGGGCAGAAAATGTAATAGATGGAAAGTTGAAAAAAATGAAGGTCCGCTTTAGGTAAGGGATTGTTCCGATTAAATGTCTCTTGAAGCACCTGTTATGGGATATTAAACACTGATCACAATGGCAATACTGCCTGTTTTAGTAAGCTTCAGCTGTCACACTGTACAATCAACTGACTCTAGAATTTTTTTATAACTTCTGCATATTTGACTTTGTCATCTGAAATATTCAAATCTTTTTTTCAGGCAGTTCATACTCCCCGACAGTCTGATGCTCATGCAGATGCTGGAAGATGCTCCTGATCCTTTTTTTGGGATGATGGACATTCCCCCAGAACTACCAGATCCATATATGATCCCACAGGTAAAATTGTGCCCGTCTTCAACACCATTGTTGATTATTCCAGGGAAAGGTCAGTTTGACACAAAGCATTTTAATCTGCACAAAAACATTCAGTGTGTAGGTGGTGTGCAGCGTGGTGTGGTGGGTGGCAATAATTCACACAGATGGGTGCAATAAAGAGCTTGTATTGCAGCATGCAGAAACAGTTCACAACAGAACCTGGAAGAAAGACCGCCCAACCGGGTGCACTCGTGCGTGGTTTTCAGCAAAGTGAATGAAGCAATGCTCAACCAGACTAACAGCTCCTGTAATGAGGGCAGATGGCGGCCTGGCCATCTCGTGCGCCATCGGGAAGATGTCCCGAGGAGTCGCAGACCCTATGCTTTCCCTCATCAGGAACCTTTCCTTACTACCAACACTGCCCATACACTTCCCACTTGCAAAATGCACACCAAGCTCAGGAGTCAGGGTCTTAAATAGGCTCTGCCTGAACTAAGATGGCTACCAGAGTCACATGGGGCAGCAGCATCCAATAGGATAGCTTCCCTAGTGACCCAGGAAACCATAGAGGAACCCTGTTCCTCTTGATTTCCTCTCCAACAGTGCCGCTGCGGAGAGCACCACCTGCAGTGGAAAAAGTAGACGGCACCTGCCTAAACGTGCACTCCTCTGAAATGTACATACTAAGGAAATAGTTCTGTGTAGTGAAGAAACCAAAACTCAACTGTCACAAATGATTCTATACATAGCTACATAATGCTAATTTGTTTACAACAGATCCGCACGCTTTTGGAGACTTCAGGTCCTGAACTCGCCAGATATGAAAGAACCCCACCAAGACACCGCAGAAAAAGCCATAAAGAAGGTGAGAGAGGATAGCAGGATGACATGCAGTAAGTGATCAGAATGTAAGGCGTTCATTAAATATCAGGCATCTGTTATTGACTTGTTTGTCAAATAAGTGCCATGCCTTGCATTCTGACACCTCTGCATTTTATTGTTGGAAATTAAACTACATTAATTAGAATATTACTTTGCTGTATCCAGTTTGAAAACTGATAGAATTTCAAAGATAATTAGAAGAAATCTCTCCACAAGTTGAAGTATTTCTAAATTCAAAACTTTACATTGAAGTTGCTAGAACAGGAATAGAAGGGGGAACTTCTAATGTGGAAGCCTGTTCCATTGACAAACATCTAAGTGGAGATTTCCTATTACTTCCTGCTTGTCTCTGGGACAGGAATTGACAGGAATCTTCCCAGCAAGTCAAATGCAGAAAAAAAAAATCAGGGTTCCAAACTTTCCTTTACTCTATTAAATCAAACCAACAAAAAATTTAAAAAATGTTTTGACTTTATACAGATACACTGTCAAACCCTATGTATTTTTCCTGTGGGACCATGGCAAAATAAAAGGTTTATACTTTACAATTTATTTTACTGAACGCAAGCGTAAGTGAAAAATAGGGATGCTATAGACTAGGGGTCTCCAAACTTTCTTAGCAAAGGGCCAGTTCACTGTCCTTCAGACTTTAGGGGGGCCGGACTGTGCCCAATGGGGGGAAAACAATGCCCCATCTTTTGGTATTAGGGGGAGAAACAGTTGGTGTCAGTGGGAGGAGTTATGCCCCACCGTTGGTGTCAGTGGGAGGAATTATTCCCCATTGTTGGTGGCAGTGGGAGGAACTATGCCCCATTGTTGGTGGCAGTGGGAGGAACTATGCCCCATTGTTGGTGGCAGTGGGAGGAACTATGCCCCATTGTTGGTGGCAGTGGGAGGATTTATGCCCCATTGTTGGTGGCAGTAGAAAGAGCTTCAAGGGCCGGATACAGGTAAGCAAAGGGCCGCATCTGGCCCCCAGCCCGCAGTTTGGAGACTACTGCTATAGACTAACTTGCTTGCATACAGTCAGAATCCAGGATATAGGATAAAATTAGGGAAAGGTTTATTGGTTATTGCATGGCCATGCACAGAGCAATCTGTTTTGGAGACTTTAAGCACTCGGAAGATTCTCCTTCAGGCTGGGCTCACACTTGTGCGACACGACAGCCGTCCTACTTTGGATCCGACTTTGCCCTACGACATAAAGCCGACATATGTCCGACTTTCAACGAACGGGGATCCGACTTGGATCCTCGCCAATACCAGGCACAGTTTGGTATGAATCTTGAGGGGGAACTCCACGCCAAATTTTAAATAAAAAAACCGGCATGGGTTCCCCCTCCAGGAGCATACCAGGACCTTCAGTCTGGTATGGATTTTAAGGGGGACCCCTACGCCGAAAAAACAGCATGGGGTTCCCCAAAATCCAAACCAGACCCTTATCCGAGCACGCAACCTGGCAGGCCGCAGGAAAAGAGGGGGGACGAGAGAGCCCCCCCCCACCCCAAAGCACCCTGCCCCCATGTTGATGAGGACATGGCCTCTTCCCGACAACCCTGGCCGTTGGTTGTCGGGGTCTGCAGGCGGGGGCTTATCGGAATCCGGGAGCCCCGCTTTAATAAGGGGGCCCCCAGATCCCGGCCCCCCACCCTATGTGAATGAGTATGGGGGTTCATCGTACACCTACCCATTCATCTGGTGGAAAAAAAATGGCAATAAAAAAACACTACACAGGTTTTTAAAGTAATTTATTACACAGCTCCGGGGGTCTTCTTCCGACTTCGGGGGTCTCTGGTGTCGTCTCCGCGCTCTCCGGTTCTTCCTTCCTTCTCCCGGGCCTCCGCTATCTTTTTCCAGCTCTTTTGCTAGCGGGGCCCGGTCTTCTCCATCGACCCCCAGAGCTGTGTAATAAATTACTTTAAAAACCCGTGTAGTGTTTTTTTTATTGCCATTTTTTTCCACCAGGTGAATGGGTAGGGGTACGATGTACCCTATACTCATTCACATAGGGTGGGGGGCTGGGATCTGAGGGCCCCCTTATTAAAGGGGGGGGGCTCTCGGTTTCCGATAAGCCCCCGCCCACAGACACCGACAACCAAGGTTGTCGGGACGAGGCCCTGTCCTCATCAACATGGGGGCAGGGTGCTTTGGGGTGGGGGGGGCCGCAGGTCGCCCCCTGCCCCAAACCCCCCATGTTGAGGGCATGCGGCCTGGTACGGTTCAGGAGGGAGGGGGGGCCGCTCTCTCGTCCCCCCCTCTTTTCCTACGGCCTGCCAGGTTGCGTGCTCGGATAAGGGTCTGGTTTGGATTTTGGGGGGAACCCCCACGCCATTTTTTCGGCGTAGGGGTTCCCCTTAAAATCCATACCAGACCGAAGGGCCTGGTCTGCTCTTGGAGGGGGAACCCATGCCGGTTTATTATTTAAAATTTGGCATGGAGTTCCCCCTCAAGATCAGCAGAGCACAAGTCGCATGCCAAAGTCGGATAATGCAAGACTGCGGTCTGACTTTGATCCAAATTCAATGATAGTCAATGGGCTGAAGTAGGATCAAAGTCGGACCAAAGTAGTACAGGGAGCATTTTCAAAGTCGGACCGACATGTGTCGGAACAGTTAAGATGGCTCCCAAAGGGAAACATTGATTTTTCACACGTCATGCGACATGAGCTCCCAATGTCGGCGCGTTTGTCGCCCCAGTGTGAACCCGGCCTGAGTCAGTATACACTTGCACTTGGTGAGCCATTTCCTCATTACTCCCTATGAGACAGTGATTTGTGCAAGGGCCTGCGTGATCGAATACAAAATAATTTAATAGCTTAGATAGCATCTTATATTGCATGGGTTAAAAATCTTAAAGATAAATTGCAGGTATGGATATTTTATACATAGTTACATTAGTCCAGCTTGGACTATTATAAAACTTTGTTAATACCTGGCTGATGCCCCTGGAAGTATAAAATTACTGATGTAGACACCACTACTACTGAACACAGGAGGTCCGCCGCTCAGCACTACAATTTAGAGAATGCTTTGCATTTTATAAATGAATGTAAAGCATTCTCCGTTTGGAGGAGGTGAAGAGGCAATGAGGTAATCTCAAGCTCTCCACCTCCTCCAATCAAAGAACATTTTGCATTCATTCAGTAAACGCAAAGCATCCTCTAAATCAGGGATATGCAATTAGCGGACCTCCAGCTGTTGCCAAACTACAAGTCCCATCATGCCTCTGCCTCTGGGTGTCATGCTTGATGCTGTCAGAGTCTCGCTATGCCTCATGGGACTTGTAGTTTGGCAACAGCTGGAGGTCCGCTAATTGCATATCCCTGCTCTAAATGGTGCCCAAGCTGAGCGGCCAACTTCCTGTGTTCGGAAAGCAGCAGGCAAATCGATCAGCATGGAGATCATGGGAGAAGCAATGTCTACTGCAGTGATTTCCAGCTTCCAGGGGCATTGGCCAGGTATGGTATATACATAGTTACATTGGTCCAAGCTGGACCAATGTAACTACATTTACAATTTCCATACCTGGAATTTCTCTTTAAAGTGGAGTTCCACCCAAAAATGGAACATCTGGTTTTTGGAATCCTCCCCCCCCCTCCGGTGTCACATTTGGCACCTTTCAGGGGGGCGGGGGGGAGCAGATACCTATCTAATACAGGTATTTTGCTTCCACTTCCGGGCATAGATAGCCGAGCCACCCGCGGCTATCTACGCCACATCCGGCGCCTTCTCAATCCCCCCCCCCACTGTCTTCTGGGAGATACACAGGTCCCCGTAGACAGCAGGGACCAGTAGGATCGTGCAGTGCGAGTCGCGCATGCGCAGTAGGGAACCAGGCTGTGAAGCCGCAAGGCTTCACTTCCTGATTCCCTTACCGAAGATGGCGGCGCCTCCACCCGAGAGCCGTGGGTCAGATCGGCTTCGGGTGCCGACATCGCAGGCGCCCTGGACAGGTAAGTGTCCTTATTTTTAAAGTCAGCAGCTGCAGTATTTGTAGCTGCTGACTTTAAAAAAAAAAAAAAAAAAATTGTCGGAACTCCTCTTTAAGGATATTGTATAATGATTGTACAGTCACATTGTAAGGTGTATTGTATTGTAAGGTATCACATTGTAAGGTGTAAGTTTTTTGCCTGCCCATAGAATTTTTTTCTGCGGGCGGCAGCTGCAGGCAACGAACCTGTATGATGCCTGGCACACGCACACTAGCATGCCCCTCCTGCGATTGCAGCGGCCAGGGGACCCCGTGATCGCTATCCGATCACATGATCCCAATGTAAACACAAATGGTATGATTGGCTTTCATTCATAACAGCTGTGCTTAGTATTGTAATGCTGTGATTGGCCCACAGCTATCATATGGCACCTGTGCCAATTACAGCACCCTGTACCATGTGATTAGCTGTAGCCAATCACAGATCACAATAGTAATCACAGCCATTTTGAATGAAACCCATTCAGGACAATTCAAAACATTGCTGTGACAGTGATAATCACTGTCACAGCAATCAAAGTGTAAAAAAACAAAACAAAAAACCCCTGAACACCCCTGCAGAGTAGTACCGTGTCACTTTTGTATTTCTGGCAAGATCAACAGGCATTTCCCTGGACATATAGAACAAAACATATATTCATCAGACCAAAAGTGACCAAATAAGACAAGGTCATTGTTAGTGTTTACATTAAATGATCACCTTTAATGGCGATTCCAAATTCTATTGGTTCAATTATTCACACACCAAAATAATTATATTATTTGCCAGTGTGTGCCAGTGTGTCTATCTGTACAGCATGGTTTTCATACAACTAAAAATAATGCATACAGAACAGAGGAACCTGAATAACATTCATCTTAAAGTGGTTTTCGGTTATTTTTGGGTCTTGTGGTATAAACCCTACTTATTAGGAGGGTGGAGACCAAGCAATAGAGGCAGCTCTAAGTATCATACCTCTACATCACACAACGACTCTTTGGTCTATCCTAGTGTTTAAGATATAGATTCCATCTACTCAGAGATTCCTTTTGGAACTCCAAATGAGGTTCCGATGGGAAGAAACACTGCAGACTTCTTAACTAGTATCTTTTTTATTTAATTTCCTTTTTAGAGAGCGATCACCTGGCACCTCCAGAAGCTATAACTATGCGAGAAGAGGAGCCTATTCTATTGCCACCAGTAGAGGTAAACGGTATAAAATACACCAAAGGAAAGGAGCACCTGCACTGTTCTCGCAACTTTCTTTATGTCAGTAAAGTCTAGATACCTAATAATTATCCTAGAATTCTAGGCAGCCTATTAGAAAACAGAGTTACATTCCTTCTTTTGTGTTCCCAGTACAAGGTGCTGTATCTGTCTTGTGCTCCACCATTTGACAAATTTGTCATTTTTTTGGTGACAAACTATCTTTCAATATATAGAGATTTTATGACTTAGCTTTGGGACAGAGTTACACAGATATCTGCAGTTAGATTTTATGCTACTCCAAGATGATGCCATAAATCTATATTTTTCCTTTAGACCCCTTTCACACCGGGTCGTTTTGCAGGCGCCATTGCGCTAAAAATAGCGACTGCAAACTGACCTGAAACAGCCGCTGCGGTGTCTCCAGTGTGAAAGCCCCGAGGGCTTTCACACTGGAGCGGTGCGCTAGCAGGACGGTAAAAAAAGTCCTGCTAGCAGCATCTTTGGAGCGGTGAAATCAATGGGGCACTGTGGCTATACCGCCGGCAAAGCGCGTCTGCAGAGGCGCTTTGCGGTGGTTTTTAACCCTTTAGCCCTTTCTCGGCCGCTAGCCAGGGGTAAAACCGCACCGCTAGCGGCCGAATAGTGACGCTAAATTTAGTTTACATACCCCCATATTTATGGGGCTTTTTCCTGATATCCTGGTTGTTATTCCAAGATCTTGTTGCATTATGTTCTGTAGTGTATCATCCTTCTGACAGTCCAAAACTGGCTGCAACCACTGAACACTTACATTTTTACAGGCTCAAATATAAGAACATTCAGAAGATTAGGAGACCATTGACCAAAGGGATTTACTTAGTAGAATGATGCAAATGATTAATCCAAGAAACAAAATTAGACAGAGAATGATCAATTTACTGTGATGGCTTTTCAAAATAAAGCTAAAGGCAAAAAACTGCCTATCGTAGAAATATGTCAAAACAGAAGATCCTATTTTATTATTTATTTTTTTACTCCTGACTCAGGTCAGACCTCCTCTGTTGTTTGCTTCCATGACTACTGTTGCAAACACGCTGTCACTGCTTGTATTTACTGTTTGGACCTCATTGTCCAATACAACGCATTTGGTCCACACTATCCGCTCATAACCTAAAGCTCCAATTTCATGAACCTCTAGATCTGTAAACTAACAGTTAATCGCTCAGAAATTCAACCTTCTATACCCTCCAGAAGTTTGTCAGCAGTGTTAATTTTGGCAGCAAATTCTGATTTAGTTTAAGTCTTAGACCCCACACACACTCTACAATTTTTTTTGTCCGATTTCATTTAGATTTACTAAAACCATTTAGTGCAAGGGCCTGCCTGATTGCATACAAATTCAAACTTAAGGTTTGACCTCATATTAGGTGGCTTTGGTAAATCTAAAGAAAGAATCTACAGAAAATTGTATAGTGTGGATCCAGCTTTAGTCTTTTGACTAAAATTACATTTTAGTCCCATTTTAGTCTTCTGCAATTGTTTTAGTTTTATTTAGTCGACTAAATCTCCAGTACATTTTAGTCGACTAAAATCGAATGGGTATAGTTAAATTGTAATGCATTATTCTACAATTTCCAAACTCATTATATACTGCTGGAGTGAAAAATCAAATCTAATATTATTTAGGGTATTAAGGTTGGAACATGCACTACAGACCAGTGTTAATTTTGTTGTCAAATTTCTATTTAGTTTTAAGCCCCATACACACTATTAGATTTTCAGCAGATTTAAGTCTTAGACCCCATACACACTATACAACTTTTGTTGTCCGATTTCCTTCAGATTTACCAAAACCATGTAGTGCAAGGGCCTGCCTGATTGCATACAAATTGAAACTCTGAAGGTTTGACCTCATATTATATCGTTTTGGTAAATCTGAAGACATAAGTCTGCAGGAAATCTAATAGTGTGTATGGGGTCTAAGTCCTACACTTTTGACTAAAATGCCATTTTACTTTTAGTTGTATTTTAGTAATCTCAATTGTTTTAGATTTAGCTGTATTTTAGTAGGCTAAAATAGTATTAATTTAGTCAACGAAAATGTTTTAGTCGACCAAATTAACACTGTTTGTCAGTTGTTTCCCTCACACAAGCAACCGTTCAGTGTCCATAATTCCCCTTCTGGCCATCCATACCAAACTTACTTGTAACTCTTTAGACACCACAAATTTTCCAGCTTTTTAACAGCTCAGTAACTTCTCTGTCACTATTCAGACCTGTTAAATCTTAAGCTCTTGCTCATTAGTTGCAAACAGGAACGAAAAAGTCTTCTGGACTGCAGCACTCAAAAATAAAAGCCTTTATTTTAAAATAAGGAATCCAAAATACACACTGTACAACGGTACACAGGTCAAAAAAATTTGGCTGACATGTTTCGCACTGTGCTAGTGCTTATTCATAGCTATGTACAGTGTGTATTTTGGATTCCTTATTTTAAAATAAAGGCTTTTATTTTTGAGTGCTGCAGTCCAGAAGACTTTTTCGTTCCTGTTTGCTGTCAATAGCATTGCTTGCACCTTTTGTCTGCTGGGAGGAGGTGATTTGAAGGATTCCCACACCTGAGCGGCTCCCTTTCACTTGCTTCTCACAAATCTTGCCCATTAGTTGCAGCAGACTGACACTGAGGCTATGTAAAATAAACCTGTCATGAGAGAAATCTTGTAGTTCAGGGATATGCAATTAGCGGACCTCCAGCTGTTGCCAAACTACAAGTCCCATGAGGCATAGCGAGACTCTGACAGCAGCAAGCATGACACCCAGAGGCAGAGGCATGATGGGACTTGTAGTTTTGCAACAGCTGGAGGCCCGCTAATTGCATATCCCTGTTGTAGTTGCTCCTGATGCATCATCCTGAGGAACTGAGGAATTAATCTACATATGGTGGTCACTAACCAATTAAAAAAAAACTATAATGAAAACAATACAGTGGCTGGCATAGCTGACGTTCTTCTGAAAATGCTAGTTGCTTAGCTGTTATGTTGACCCACTAGCCTAAATATGTGTTGAGTCACTAACCAGAAGCAGATACGCGGTTCAGGAAGGTGAAAAAAAGTTGTCCTTATCTGCATACTTGTTCTGGTTTCGGATCAGCATTGAAGCCATTGAGTCAGCACAACAGTCAGAAATTTCCAAAGCTGAATTCAGCAGTGGCAGCCTCCATATTTCTCCTATGGCAAGTTTCCTTTAAATAACCTCATTCGGGTTTGATTTTGGTCTTCAGCTGGTCGAAGGTGCATAGCCCTGTAAATTAAGGACTTGATTCTCTCAAAGTGTCAGCAAATACCAATGTGCAGATGCTTTCCGGGGGCTTGAGCAGTGAAATTCTTTAGAATACTGATAATCAGACATGCTGTGTGCACTATTCCAAGGGTTGTTTTGCCTCCCTATAAACAGTTGTATGTTCACAAACAATAGTAAACTGCAGGAGGGAACACTGATCAGCAGGTATGAAAAATATTCATGTTTATCCAGCACATATTATTTGATTAGTATTTATAATCTGATTGGGTGACTGGGAAAAAAAGCAGGCACAAGGCTGTAGATAAGATGTAAATAAGATCCTAAATAGCTGAGGGAGAATGCTGAAGCATTTGGTAGATGTTTTTCTTTTTATATATACTGTAGATATGTATGTACAGCAGTGCATAGCTCCCAACTGTCCATGATTTTGGGCAAAGTCCTTCTGTTCCCCATTCCTCCTCATTTGTCCCTCATTTTGGTCTGATTCTCATAGTTGTATATAAAATGCACTTTTTATCTATCAAAAAGTGTTTTCCAGCACTAAACCTTTCATCTGATTTCTAAATTGCTAAATTTGTAAATTCCAAAGCCAATATAAAGGAATAGTAGTGGTAAAAAAAAGCAATTGTGGATTTAACCAACCTAGTTTTTTTGTACAATTCTCCTTTAAGGAGGTGTGGCCAGGGGTGTGTCCTATGCCTGCATAATTTTACTGATAGGTGTCCCTCATTCCCATCTCAAAAAGTTGGGAGGTATGGCAGTGGTCTGCAAACTGCAACCCTTTGCTTGCCTTTATTCAGCCCTTGAAGCACTATTCCTTCCACTGACACCAACATTGGTACATAATTCCTTCCACTGACAACAAAAATGGGGCACTATTCTCCCCCTAATACCAAAGATCAGGCATTGTTTAATCCCACTGGACACAGTTCGGCCCCCCTAAAGCCTGAATGCAAAATTGTTTTAAATTTATCACTCCTAGATATGCCACATCCCTTAATCGAATAGAAGCAAAATGAACCCCTGGGGTGGGACTTTTAAGGCACTCAAAAGGTATATATTCCAAAAATAGAACAATTTATTGAAAAACATGATTAAAATCGTATCACAAGTAGAAAAACATGGGATTGACAGAATACACGTAGAAATGTACATATACAGAAATGTAAATGCAGATGGATGTCCTAAACCCAACACGTTTCGGAATCTGTATCTATCTCCTTCATCAGGGATGAGAGAGGAATCATACCTCTGTAATTGGAGGCCTGAAGCCTAGGATTGGGGACTGAGGGGATCTGCCAGTATGTTCAAAGGCATACACTAGTAGAGCGTGTGGATCCTGTGTGATGGATGGTGTTGTTATCCAGCTTCAGTCCTGAATTCAGGGTTGGGTTGAGGACATCCATCAGCATTTACATTTCTGTATATGTCCAATTCTAAGTGTATTCTGTCAATTCCATGTTTTTCTACTTGTGATACGGATTTAATCATGTTTTTAAATAAATTTGTCTATTTTTTTATGGAATATATATACGTTTTGAGTGCCTTAAAAGTCCCACCCCAGGGGTTCATTTTTCTTCCCCTAAAGTCTAAAGGACAGTAAACTGAAACTTAGAAAGTTTGGAGATCCCTGATGTACAGTATATTCATATTGCTGCATTAGTTCATGCTTTTGTTCCTCATCTCCAGCCTAGCAAACCTGCATTACAATAAATTATAGATTAGAAATGGAGGTTTTCATTAGCTCTCATACTCTTGTCTGTTTGTCATTTGCTTACCGGAGTCCCCTTGCCTTGTAGATTGGCCAAGATCTCCCAGAGCTGAGTGCACTTGATTTGGAGTTACTTGCATCCAACCTTCCTGCATTTCCTGAAGCTGAAACCTTACCAGAGCCTCGTAAGAGAAGCAAACGAGAACCAAAAGACAATGGTCTGCCAGAAACCGAAAAACCCAAAAAGCCCCGGAAGGAACGGGAAGTCCAGGAAGATGACAGAGAAACAAGCCTGGGGATGAAGAGGGAAAGGCAACTCCAACTTGAAAGAGAGCGGTACGAGGCGGAAACTGAGAAAAGAAGAAGAGAGCTTCAGGAAAAGGAAAGAAGCATAGAACTTCTAAGGGAAGAGCAAAGACAAAGGGAGCGCCAAAGAGAATCTGAAAGACAGCAAGAGAGAGAAAGGAGAAAAGAAATAGAAAGGGAAGTCCTACAAGAGATGGAAAAGGAAATGGAGCATCTGAGAGAAGCTAGAGAGGAGCTGGATTATCTTCAAATCACTGGTGAGGCAGAAGAGCTCCTGCTGGAGCAGCTAAAAGAAATTGAGCATCTGAATGAGTTAGCGAAAGAGAGAGCAAGCCAGTGGGAGGCAGAAAAGTTACTACAGCTCCAACTAGAAAAAGAAAAGGAGAGAGAGCGTTTGAAGGAACGTGAGGGAGAGAAGAAACAAATAGAAGAGGCTGAACAGGAAATTGAAGCACTGAAGACATCTCTGATGGAGATAGAAGAGGAGAGGAGAAGAACAGAGGGAGGTAGAAAGCTCTCAAATATACAGGATAAAGTTGGCTGGCATTGACCTTTCTTTTTGATTGGATGGATAAAATGATAATTTTACAGTCCAAACTGAATTCTGCATTAAAATTGATCAAATTCAATGTCAAAAAATATTTAGAAAAAAGTAAACAAAACCTAATCCGTACACAAGGATCAGTTTGAAAGTAACCTTTCCTTCACTCTCCCTCCACTTAGTTCAGCAACAGGAAGCATAGAAAATAAGTCATGTGTGTAAGCTTGGAGCTTTACAAAAAGGCTGAGGACTTTCCCTACTACCATGTGACAGTGCTGAGCCAATTACCAAGCATCAGTGCTGTCACATGGACCAAGTCACATGCTTCTCCATACACTAAAAAAAAAAAAAATTCTTTGCCCCCAGTGGCTGAACAGAGCACTGCAGATCTGCAGCTTCCTGTGTGGCCTGCTTACTTGTTGGGTTGTGATTGTGCATCCTCCCAGTGCACTGGATTCTTCGTAAATAACTGCACTGAAGGTTTTTTTTGTTTAATATTTGCTAGTCGATATTATAATTTTGCTTCCTAGATCTTAAACTGGGTGGTAGTGGTCTAGCCACGCCTGCTGATGGGTTTGTTGGAGTAAGATCCTTTATCTGGATGGGGCTAAAAATGTCTTCGATATAGATGTATCACGACTATAATTTTCCTCACAAAAATCAGAGCATATTGTAAAATAACCCATTCAGTTTAAAATAGAAATGAAAGGCAATACATTATAAATACCCATTTTTCCCATTTTTTTAAGTGCTCATATTTCCTCTTTTCTCAGCTACATAATAGCTGGAGGGAGGAGGAACAGCAGCACACTGAACTTCCCAATAAAAGTCTGTGCAGGGCCGGGTGTGTGTCAAGACAAGTCTGATCATTGGAGACGAGCACACAGAGTTTCCAGCATAGCTAGAGAACTGTCCATACTGTGCTATCATGCCTAGTTTGGTCACTTTTTAATAGGAGAGCAGAGGAACTGACAGGAACACCAAGGATTTCACATAAATTAAGCAATACAAACTGGATACTTTTTCATACAAGTACATGGTTCAGCAGGTACATATCAGGAATATGAAATGCTGGGTTTACATATTCTTTAATTTGCCAGAACATTTCTACCCAATGCTGCACATTCTAGCGTTTAACCACTTCAGCTCTCACACCTATACACCCTTTATGGACCAGAGAAATCATTACATTTCTGCTTTTGGGCCTGTTTATTTGACATTAACTTTGTCAGTACTTAAAGTAGAACTATAGGCAAAACTTTTTTTTCATTTTGGATAAAGTAAAGGAGTTTTAGAACCCGTCAGATTTAGTTTTTTGCCATCTGTGTCCCATTGCACAGATTACCCTTCACTTCCTATCCCATAGGTAAACAGGAATTGAGAGGAAATCAAGGGAATTCCTTGGAGACCCCCAAGTCACCAGAACTAGTGTCACCATTGGAAGATTTCCCCTTCATTACTTTTCTGGGGACAACCCAAAATTTGGAGATTTTCTTTTACTTTTACTTTCAATGATAATGGTAAACAGAACGAATAGAGAGGGTGAATCTCCCTAATGGGGGAACAGACGGCAATAAAAATGGACAGGTGTTCTAATCCCTCTTCCCTCTATCCAAAACTTAAAAAAAAGTTTTGCCTTTAGTTAAAAAAAAATTCTGGACTTTCTTTTGGAGATATTGTCTTACAAAAATCATTTTATTTTCTCTGCAATCCATAGACAAAAAGTAACAAAGCTAAAAAAAAACTATTTTTTTTTACTTCGATCAGTTAAAAAAATATACACTTTATTCTATAATTTGCTAAAATGAATAATTATTTTTCTGATACAAAGCATTGTAAAGGTAATAAATGAAATAAGAACTTTTTTTTTTTAAATTTTTGCACATTTTTAAACGCAAAAAAAAAAAATAATAATAAAAAAATTAACGAACAGAACAAATAAAAATAAATAAAAAAGTTTAAAGCTAAACTCCGGGCAAATTTAATTTTTTTGTTGTGCGCGCACTGCACAGGTCAACTGCTTTTTCTGTTTAGAGGTGAGCAGAAAGCTTATACTCACCCAATCCTTCGATTCTCTGTGTCTGAATGGACACAGAGCTTTGACTCGGCTTGGGTGCCCCCCATAGCAAGCTGCTGGCTGTGGGAGCACTCTACAGGAGGGAGGGGCCAGGAGCAGAGAAGAGGAGGATCTGGGCTGCTCCATGCAAAACCAACTGCATAGAGGAGGCAAGTATAACATGTTTGTTATTTTTAAGAAAGAAAAAAAAGACTTTACAATCACAAACTCGTGCAGTGCGGGCAAAGCACAACTGCATGGGAAAAATGAATTGCTCAGAGTTCAGCTTTAAATTTCAATGGTTAAAAAATAAATAAAAAGAGAATTAGGGTAAACTAAGGGTTAAAAGGAGGTCAATAGGTTTTATTATTACTGATGAGCTTGTTTTAACTGACCTTACATGCAGATCAAAGTTCACCCCTTTAATCTACAGATCAATGAAACAGAGTAAATACAGCAGTGGTTAGAATAGCTGCTGTATTCCACGGCAGGTTTTGGCTTGATTGCCGGTTCACATCGGTGCGATGCGAGAACACTGCGAAATCCACTGCGAGTTCCCGAATCGCACCTGACTCGAACTGCTGGGAGTGTCAATACAATGTTAATGACACCCCCATTTCAGCTTGCATATTGCACTGCAAACAAAGTTCGGACAAGAATCGGATCGCATAGGTGTGAACACCCATGTGATCCGATTCTGGTGCGGACCAAAAAATAGGATTTTTATAACAGCTTACCTGTAAAATCCTTTTCTTGGAGTACATCACGGGACACAGAGCGACATAGTCATTACTAATGGGTTATATAGATACCGTCAGGTGCTGGCACTGGCAACTTCCAAAACCGGAAGTACCCTCCCCTATATAAGCCCCTCCCATCCGGGAGCACCTCAGTTTTGTAGCAAAGCAATAAGTGTCCCCAAAGAGGGGTGGGAGCTCTGTGTCCCGTGATGTACTCCAAGAAAAGGATTTTACAGGTAAGCTGTTATAAAAATCCTATTTTCTTTTTCGTACATCACGGGACACAGAGCGACATAGTCATTACTAATGGGATGTCCTAAAGCAATGCCAAATGAGGGGGGGGGATACACCATATATAAGCTGAGCGCTATCAGACATGAGGATCTTTTGCGGCCTGCAACACATTGCGCCCAAAGGCGACATCCTCCTGACTTCTAACATCCACCTGGTAGAACCTAGTAAACGTGTGTACTGAAGACCATGTTGCGGCCTTACAGATTTGAGCCAGGGAGGCCTGGTGATGCACTGCCCATGAAGTTCCAACTGCTCTCGTGGAGTGCGCCCTAACTTTGAACGGAGGCGGTCTATTTCTCAAGCCATAGGCTTGTATTATGACCTGTCGAATCCACTTGGCTAAAGTAGATTTTGACGCTGCCTGACCCCTTCTGGGGCCTTCCGGCAGAATAAACAAAGTATCCGTTCTGCGAATCTGAGCAGTGGCTTTTAGATAAGCTTTAACTGCTCCTACTACATCCAAAGAATGCAATAACTTTTCCTCTACCGAAGTAGGTTTGGGGAAAAAAGAAGGAAGAACCACATCTTGGTTCAAATGAAACCTCGATACCACCTTAGGAAGAAAGGCTGGATGAGGACGTAACACTACTCTGTCCTTATGGATAACCAGATATGGCTCCTTACAGGACATAGCTGCTAATTCCGATACTCTTTTAGCCGAACAAATGGCTACTAGAAAAATCAATTTCCTGGTGAGAAGCACCAAGGAAATATGCTGTAATGGTTCAAATGGTTGTTTCTGTAGAACCGACAGAACCAAGTTTAGATCCCATGGACATATGGGAATATTAACCGGAGGACTAATACGCATCACTCCTTGTATAAAGGCTTTGACTAGTGAATGCGAAGCCAAGGGCCTTTGAAAAAATATTGACAAGGCCGAAATCTGACCCTTGATAGTACTCAAGGCAAGCTTCCCATCTACAGCCCATTGTAGGGAGTCCAGACTCCTACCTATTACGTACTTACGTGGATGCCATTTCTTGGCTTCACACCAGGCGACGTACGCCTTCCAGATTCTATAGTAGATCTGCCTGGATACCGGCTTCCTGGCATCGATCATGGTAGATACCACAGAATTAGAGAGCCCTCTCTTTTTTAGAATGTGGGCTTCAATAGCCAGGCCGTCAAACCTAGGGCTGGTAAGGAAGGGTGGTATATCGGTCCTTGCGAAAGCAGGTCCGGACGATGTGGGAGAGTCCAAGGACTCCCCACTGACATTTTACAATCTCCACGTACCACGCTCTTCGGGGCCACGCTGGAGCCACCAGAATCACTGGTTTCTTTTCTACCCTGATTCTGCGGAGTAATCGAGGTAACCATTGTGGCGGTGTGAATGCATATATCAGCTTGAACTGATCCCAAGGGAACACTAGGGCATCCGAGCCGCAAGCTAGGGGATCCCTTGTCCGAGAGACAAACCTGTCCCCCTTTGCGTTGAATCTGGATGCTAGAAGATCTACATCCGATGTTCCCCACCGCTGACATATTGTCCAGAAAACCTCGGGGTGAAGGGACCCTTCCTCTGGGCCTAATTGCTGGCGACTTAGAAAGTCCGCCTTCCAATTCTCCACTCCTGGAATGAATACCGCAGATATGGCTGGGACATATTTTTTCTGCCCATTTCAGGATGTAATTTACTTCCCTCTGGGCTGCACGACTCCTGGTGCCCCCCTGATGATTGATATATGCCACTGCTGTGGCATTGTCTGATTGAATTCTGACAGGGGACCCTTGGAGTTTGGATGTCCATGCTACTAGGGCATACAGGGCTGCTCGTATCTCTAAGAGATTGATGGGCAGGGCCTTTTCTGCATCCGACCATCTGCCCTGGAGAGACTATTGCTCCAGTACTGCTCCCCAGCCTATAAGGCTGGCATCTGTAGTGACCACCTTCCAAGAAATCGGACTGAAGGATTTCCTTTTTTCCAGATTCTGGGAAACCAACCACCAACGGAGGCTCTTGCGAACGGAAGGGGACAAGGACATTGTAAGTCTAGGCCTGAATTTTTTTGTTCCAGGCTGACAGTATGGCCCCTTGCAAATTCCTTGAATGGAATTGACCGTAGGGTACTGCTTCGAATGATGCCACCATTTTTCCCAGCAGCCTCATATACAGGCGTATGGACGGCTGTCTTTTTTGTACCCACTAAGTGGATCAAATCTTTCAAAGACAACACCTTTCCTCGAGGCAAGAATATTTTTCTCTGGCCTGAATCCAACCTTAGCCCCAAGTATTCCAGACTTTTGACTGGTTTTTAGGGCTGACTTGTCTCGGTTGATAATCCAACCGTGAGATTCCAGATACTTGATCGTCTTGTGAACGACCACGTCTAGTTTTTTCACTGAGTGGTCTATCAGCAACAAGTCATCCAGATATGCCATTATCATTACACCTTGTGTTCTTAGATTGGCCAATAAAGAGCCAGAATTTTTGTAAACACTCGTGGTGCTGTGGCCAAACCGAAGGGTAAGGCTCTGAACTGAAAATGGCGCCCTTCTACTGCAAAGCGTAGAAATTTTTGGTGGACTGGAAAGATGGGAATGTGCAAATAAGCATCTTTGATGTCGATCGTGGCTAACCAATCCTCCCCTTGTAGGGCAGTGGCCACCGATCGGATCGACTCCATCGGAAAGACCTGATATACAGGATTTTGTATAGCCCTTTTAGAATTAATATGGGCCTCCCGTCCGCGTTTGCTTCGGGACTGTAAAGAGGTTTGAGTAAAACCCGAACCCTCCTTCCAGGGGAACCTCCATAATTACTCCTTGGAGCAATAGTTGTTCTAGTGCCCACAGGAGGGACTCTCTCTTCCGGGGATCCCTTGGCACGTTTGACCTCAAAAATGGGAAGGAGGAGAGTCTTTTAACTCCAAACTGTATCCCAAACCTACTGCGGAGAGCACCTATCTGTCTTGATCGTGTCCCGCCAGGTCTCTTGCGAACAACTGGAGTCCTCCCCCCACCCGACTGAGTGGGGGCTTCAATGAATTTAACTTTGGGGGAGGTTATGTACCTCCCCTGACCCAGGGTTTCTCATTACCCTGCTACTGTCCCTGTTTTTTATCCCCGGGATTTGACCGAGGAGGCCGTCGGAACTGTTACACAGCCGATGCCCCAGGGACTGGAGAAGCAGGCCTCTTAAAGAGGGCCTCTAACTCTGCTTTTAACCGGCAAGAGCGTATTTTTACCGCTGGAAATTTTCTGGATATATTTGTCCAGGTTTTCCCTGAATAAGCGTTCACCATGAAATGGGACGCTAACCAGCCATTCTTTACAGGGAGCTTCAGCAGACCAGTTTTTGAGCCATAGGAGCCTACGCGTATGTACTATAGACAGCGTAAGGCGGGAGGCCTGATGGACTGAATCCTCTATGGCGTCAACCGCAAAGCCTAAGGCTCTAGGTAGATCAGCTAGGGCAAAGCCTGCTGATCTGTCAAGTCCCTCAAGACCTGTTTCAACTGATCCTTCACTGCTTAGCAGACCCCAATAGCTGCTACTGCTGGTTGTATCACCAAGCAGATTTTCATAAGGACTCCAACCTTTTATTTATTGGGTTCTTGAACATTTGGACATTATCCACTGGACATGTCAGTGATTTATACATACAAGAGATGGCTGCGTCCACTGTAGGGACCTTCCATTTTTTTTTTTTTTTGATGAACTTATCCTCCATGGGATAGACCACCGGAAATCTCTTGGGGGAATAAATATTTTCTCAGGACGTTCCCAATCCTGGTAAATGAGCCCTTTCAGTAAAGGGTGAAGTGGAAAAGAACAAACAGTCTGGGGGCTTCTAGCGACCCCAACGAGGATACAGTAGTGGTTGATGGTTCCGCAAGGTGCATTTTTAAATGCTGATCGGACCATGTTAGTCAGAGACTGAACCCATAATCTTTCAGCTTGAGATGCTGAGAAAAGGTTCCCCCACTGTTGATTCCTCTATAACAGAATCAACCTCATCCTGATCCCCTTCAGGCAGGTCGATCCCTGTATGGGACTGTTGCTCTGCTAACAGGCACTCTGAAGGAGGAGACGGAGATCGGGCGTGCTTTCCCTGACAGGGAGGCAGCGATAAATGTTGACAATCTCTCTCTAATCCTCCCAGAGCTGAGGAAAAAACCTCCTCTGTTACATACACAGGAGCAGGTGACTGAGGACAGCCACAGTACCAAGTACCCCTGCGGGGTCTCTACGGTCACTTACCTCTGAACTTCAGGGGAGACTGGTGCAGCAGAAGTATGCCCAAGATCCTCAGAGCCCGATGAGACCCCCTTCGCTTCCTGGAAGATTCAGTTCCGGAGCTTCTGGACGGCATATTCCTAAGCCTAAAGCTGAGGTATTCCAGCCGTAATACACCACTTTTACTGAGAATAGTCTAGCACAATTGCTGCTATATCACAGTTGGTGTCTACTAATGTGCCTTTCTAGGGAATGCTTGTATCAACCGCTTGCTGTATGCCTTTAAATGTTGCCAGCTCTGTCTCTGTACTTCATAGCCAGCTCACTACAATATTGTGGTTTTTTTAAAACTGCTGGGACGCCCGCACATGCGCAGAAGCGCTGCGGCGCGCACAGAGAGTCATCCCCCAGGCTCCGCCCCCTTTCCCGGCTCACCTCTATATATAGAGGCGCGTGCACGCGCACGCGCACGGGCACGTGCGCCTTCGGCGCTAATTTCAAATATGGTAACAAGGGACAGGAGCCAGGGCCCCTCTTTGCCGCAGGCCGTGGGATGGACAAACACTGCAACATGGCAGAGGAAGCAGTTTCCTATAAGAGAACTCACCATCTGCCTGGACTTTGCTCTGCTGAGAAGAAGCTAGTCCACATGACAAGAAAACATTCCACAGCGGCCTCTAGTGGACAAACACAGGTACCGCAGTCTAATATATTAAATATATATAAAAAAATTATTATTTTTTTTTTTTTTTCTTGACCACCATTAAAAATTATTACATTTTTTTAGTAGTTACAGGCATGCACAGAATTTTGCGGGAATACCATTAGGTAACAGACAGAAAGACAAATTAGGCTTGGGGGTCCCCCAATAGAACCAAGTTCCTGGGGGCCCCCACTTACCTGTTCCCCGCCGCAGGACTTTGTTTTGGTCCACAAAAGCCCAAACTTCACCTATCACGGCAGGCATTGTAATCAAACCTTCAGGGACCGGGTTCCCAAGGATTCCACTCCCCTGGACCTGTATAGCACCCTGCACAGAAAACATCTTGGTCGTGGGTATGACCAGAGCTCTGGATCCCAGGGTCCAGCTCTCCTAAGAGAAGCATTACAGGCAAAACCTTGCTCTTCTTTCTGCAAGGCCCGGGTACCGACCGTTTAGCTATGAAGCTTTTTTGGTCGGATCCGGAATAGCTTACTGAGGCCCAAAAGAACCTGTACGCAAGCTCAGTGAAAAACACATGTTTCTTCTTGGCCAACACCTTAGACACTGGCAAAAAACTGAGGTGCTCCCGGATGGGAGGGGCTTATATAGGGGAGGGTACTTCCGGTTTTGGAAGTTGCCAGTGCCAGCACCTGACGGTATCTATATAACCCATTAGTAATGACTATGTCGCTCTGTGTCCCGTGATGTACGAAAAAGAAAAAGGGTTCTGTGCGAGTTTGGTCCAAATGCGATGCAAATGCAAAAAATACCCCATACACACTATTCGATTTTCTGCAGATTTTTGTCTTCAAATCTACCAAAACCATGTAGTGCAAGGGCCTGCCTGATTGCATACAAATGTAAACTCTTATGCCGCGTACACACGTCCGTTTTTAATGTAATTGAAAAAAACAAAGTTTTTCTCGATGTGATTTTTCGTGTTTCCTCTCAAGCCTGCCTTGCCTACACGATCGTGAAAAAAAAATGCTTGAGCAAAGCGCGGTGACGTACAACATGTACAACGGCACTATAAAGGGGAAGTTCCATTCGGATGGTGCCACCCTTTGGGCTGCTTTTGCTGATCCTCGTATTAGTAAAGTTTGGTGAGAGACGATTCGTGCTTTTCTGTCCGTTACAGCGTGACGAATGTGCTATCTCCATTACGAACGCTAGTTTTACCAGAACGAGCGCTCCCGTCTCATACTCGATTCTGAGCATGCGCATTTTTTTTTCCCCTCGTAAAAGCATACACACTACCGTTTTTCACGACGTTAAAAAGAACGACGTGAAAAAATAAAGCAAGTTCTAATTTTTTTTAGGCCATTTTTCACGTTGTTAAAAATGCTCTGGAGCCTACACACAATCGTTTTTAACCACTTAAGCCCCGGACCATTTCGGGCCATTAGGACCAGGCCTGTTTTTGGGATTCGGCACTGCGCTGCTTTAACTGTAAATTGTGCGGACATGCAATGTTGTACCCAAATGAAATTTGCGTCCTTTTCTTCCCACAAATAGAGCTTTCTTTTAATGGTATTTGATTGCCTCTGCGATTTTAATTTTTTGCGATATAAACAGAAAAAGACCGAAAATTTTGAAAAAAAATGATATTTTCTACTTTTTGTTATAAGAAAAATCGAATAAACTCAATTTTAGTCATACATTTAGGCCAAAATGTATTCAGCCACATGTCTTTAGTAAAAAAAATGTCAATAAGCGTATATTTATTGGTTTGCGCAAAAGTTATAGCGTTTACAAACTAGGGTACATTTTCTGAAATTTACACAGCTTTAAATTTATGACTGCCTATCTCATTTCTTGAGGTGCTAAAATGGCAGGGCAGTACAAAACCCCCCCAAATGACCCCATTTTGGAAAGTAGACACCCCAAGGAAATTGCTGAGAGGCATGTTGACCCCATTGAATATTTTTTTTTTTGTCCCAAGTGATTGAATAATGACAAAAAAAAAAAAAAATACAAAAAGTTGTCACTAAATGATATATTGCTCACACATGCCATGGTTATATGTGGAATTGCACCCCAAAATACATTCTGCTGCTTCTCCTGAGTACGGGGATACCACATGTGTGGGACTTTTTAGGAGCCTAGCCACGTACGGGACCCCGGAAACCAAGCACCGCCTTCAGGATTTCTAAGGGCGCAAATTTTTGATTTCACTCCTCACTACCTATCACAGTTTCGAAGGCCATAAAATGCCAAAATAGCACAAAACCCCCCCAAATGACCCCATTTTGGAAAGTAGACACCCCAAGCTATTTACTGAGAGGCATGTTCAGTCCATGGAATATTTTATATTTTGCCACAAGTTGCGGGAATATGACAAACTTTTTTTTTTTTGCACAAAGTTGTCACTAAATGATATATTGCTCACACATGCCATGGGCATATGTGAAATTACACCCCAAAATACATTCTGCTGCTTCTCCTGAGTACGGGGATACCACATGTGTGGGACTTTTTGGGAGCCTAGCCGCGTACGGGACCCCAAAAACCAAGCACCGCCTTCAAGGTTTCTAAGGGCATAAATTTTTGATTTCGCTCCTCACTACCTACCACAGTTTTGAAGGCCATAAAATGCCAAGATGGCACAAAACCCCCCCAAATGACCCCATTTTGGAAAGTAGACACCCCAAGCTATTTGCTGAGAGGCATGTTGAGCCCATTGAATATTTTTTTTTTTTTGTCCCAAATGATTGAATAATGACAAAAAGAAAAAAAAAAATGTACAAAAAGTTGTCACTAAATGATATATTGCTCACACATGCCATGGTTATATGTGAAATTACACCCCAAAATACATTCTGCTGCTTCTCCTGAGTACGGGGATACCACATGTGTGGGACTTTTTGGGAGCCTAGCCGCGTACGGGACCCCAAAAACCAAGCACCGCCTTCAAGGTTTCTAAGGGCATAAATTTTTGATTTCACTCCTCACTACCTATCACAGTTTTGAAGGCCATAAAATGTCAAAATAGCCCAAAACCCCCACAAATGACCCCATTTTGGAAAGTAGACACCCCAAGCTATTTGCTGAGAGGCATGGTGAGTATTTTACAGCTCTCATTTGTTTTTGAAAATTAAGAAAGACATTTTTTTTTTCTTTTTTTTTTTCTTTTTTTACATTTTCAAAACTTTGTGACAAAAAGCGAGATCTGCAAAATACTCAACATACCTCTCAGCAAATAGCTTGGGGTGTCTAATTTCCAAAATGGGGTCATTTGGGGGGGTTTTGTGCCATCTGGGCATTCCATTGCCTCCGAAACTGTGATAGGCAGTGAGGAGTGAAATCAAAAATTTACACCCATAGAAATCCTGAAGGCGGTGCTTGGTTTTTGGGGTCCCGTACGCGACTAGGCTCCCAAAAAGTCCCACACATGTGGTATCCCCGTACTCAGGAGAAGCAACAGAATGTATTTTGGGGTGTAATTCCACATATGCCCATGGCATGTTTGAGCAATATATAATTTAGTGACAACTTTTTGTAAATTTTTTTTTTTTTGGTCATTATTCAATCACTTGGGACAAAAAAAAAAAATATTCAATGGGCTCAACATGCCTCTCAGCAAATAGCTTGAGAGGTGTCTACTTTACAAAATGGGGTCATTTGGGGGGGTTTTGAACTGTCCTGGCATTTTATGCACAACATTAGGAAGCTTATGTCACACATCATCCACTCTTCTAACCACTTGAAGACAAAGCCCTTTCTGACACTTTTTGTTTACATGAAAAAAAATTTTTTTTTGCAAGAAAATTATGTTGAACCCCCAAACATTATATATTTTTTTAAAGCAAAGGCCCTACAGATTAAAATAGTGGGTGTTGCATTTTTTTTTTCCACACAGTATTTGCGCAGCGATTTTTCAAACGCATTTTTTGGGGGAAAAACACACTTTTTTTATTTTTAATGCACTAAAAAACACTAAATTGCCCAAATGTTTGATGAAATAAAAAAGATGATCATAGGCCGAGTACATGGATACCAAACACGACATGCTTTAAAATTGCGCACAAACGCGCAGCGGCGACAAACTACATTCATTTTTAAAAGCATTTAAAAGCCTTTACAGGTTACCACGTTAGATTTACAGAGGAGGTCTACTGCTAAAATGACTGCCCTCGATCTGACCTTCGCGGTGATACCTCACATGCATGATGCAATTGCTGTTTACATATGACGCTAGACCGACGCTTGCGTTCGCCTTTGCGCAAGAGCAGGGGGGGACAGCGGTGCTTTTTTTTTTTTTATTATTATTTATTTGGCTTTTTTTTTTTTTTTTTAAACTGTGCCTTCCATATTTTATTTTTTTACCATTTTTATCGTTATCTCAGGGAATGTAAATATCCCCTATGATAGCAATAAGTAGTGACAGGTACTCTGTTTTTGAAAAAAATTGGGGGGTTAGACCCTAGATCTTTCCTCTGCCCTCAAAGCATCTGACCACACCAAGATCGGTGTGATAAAATGCTTTCCCAATTTCCCAATGGCGCTTTTTATATCCGGGGGGGGGGGCATTCCCTCCCACTGCTTGTAAAAGCAGTCTAGAGGCTAATTATCTGCTAGAATTGCTTTTACATGAAAGCCGGCTGCTGGCTGAAAAGAATGATACCAAGATGATACCTAAACCCGCAGGCATCATTCTGGTATAAACATTCAAAGTCCAGCAACATACCAGTACGTTGCTGGTCCTTGTTGGACATGTATTGTAATCTTTTTTTTCATACAGCCTATTGGCTGAACGAAAAAAAGAGATTGATTGGTGGGTATGCCCACCATTAGAATACCTCCCTTCATCCACCCACTTCTAATGATGGGCATATATGCCGAAGCATGGGGGCATCCTCCCGCAAAAAAGTTATGCCGCGTACACACGGTCAAGCCTTCGTCGGAATTTCGACCGTATGTACGCGGCATAAAAGGTTATGCCGCGTACACACGGTCGGACTTTTCCACGGGCAAGCCTCCGTTGGAATTTCGACCGTATATACGCGGCATTAGGAGCAAAATCGCTCCTCCGCCCCTGCTGCCCCCATGCTTCGGCATATATGCTCTTTTTTTTAACTGTGGTGGTGAAATCACCTCCTACAGCGTTGGAGTCACGGCTTTATGTATCGTGGGAGCAAATGCTGTTGCTGTCAAGATAAATAGATCCGCGCTGCAACTGAATGGCGTACCTGCTAAGCAAATGGTGGTTAACATTAAAACAAAGTAACATTACAGTACAACAGTAAGACCTTACCATGCCATACCTGCAAAGCAAATACCAAAACAAAACCTAGTAAAAAATAAAAAAATGTTTTAACGCAACCTGTGCCTAAAATATATATATGCCGAAGCATGGGGGTATCCTCCCGCAAAAAAGTTATGCCGCGTACACACGGTCGGAATTTTCCACGGGCAGGCCTCCGTCGGAATTTCGACCGTATGTACGCGGCATTAGGAGCAAAATCGCTCCTCCGCCCCTGCTGCCCCCATGCTTCGGCATATATGCTCTTTTTTTTAACTGTGGTGGTGAAATCACCTCCTACAGCACTGGAGTCACGGCTTTATATATCGTGGGAGCAAAGGCTGTTGCTGTCAAGATAAATAATTCCGCGCTGCAGTTGAATGGCGCACCTGAAAACAAAAAATTACATACCTGACTTCGTCGTCAGAGCTATCTGACGTGGGGCCGCTGACGTCACTGTCTTCTACGGGAAGATATTCTGAGCCTGAATCTGACAGATACGTGACCTCCTCTTCACTATCTGTCATGCTCAGAATCTCGTAGGCCTCTTTACTAGTGTACCTTCGTCTTGCCATTTTGGGCTCTAAATTTAGGGGTACACTAGTAAGATTCACAGGAAAAAAAGCACCTGACTGTCGTCAGCAAATATATCAAACGCTACAAAAAAACTGTTAGCGATCGCAGGGATCAGGCCTGTCTCTGCGAACGCTGCAGTTATGTGTGTTGTGTTTGGTAAGTGACAGTGATCGATCGATACTGCACTTGGGTGGGCTGGGCTGGGCTGGGCGGAGGGGCTAAACGCAGGTGCTAGCAGGTATCTGGGCTGATCCCGCTAACACTGCGTTTTTGGGAACCCTAAACCGCTGGGGATGCTAGTATAGATCTGATCAGATACTATACCACTAAGGGGGGTGTATGCTTTGCGCGTGGGTGTTAGCGTTACTGGCACTAACCTAACACTGCCTGGGGCGACGCAGACCCTCTCTGGCGCTAAAACCTAATTGATCTCACCCGCCGGGCGATCAGGGGGGTTAAACCTTTATTGGGTTATATACGGCGGGTGCCCTGATGCTATAAAAAGCAAACTAATCAACCAGCGTCACCCGTAACCTTTATATGGTGATCACTGGTGAAAGGGTTAACTAGGGGCAATCAGGGGGTTAAAACCTTTATTAGGTTAAATATGGGGGTACCTGACACTATATAAAAACCTGACGGGTAACCTAAATAACTAAATAACTTACTGGCTAACCAGTGACACCAGTGACGCTTATACGGCGATCACTGGTGAAAGGGTTAACTCTAGGGGCAATCAGGGGGTTAAAATAATATATGGGGGTACCTGACACTAATAAAAACCTGCGGCGAACCTAAAAAAAAATAACTGCCTATCTAAAACACCAGCGACACGAATACAGCGATCGGAAAAACAATCGCTTAGTGACGCTGAAGTTAGGGGGTGAAAGGGTTACCTGGGGGGTGATCAAGGGGTTAAACCTTTATTAGGGGGGGGTTAGGGGGCTACCCTGGACCTAAAGGGGCCTAATCCTAACTGCCCTGCAACTTTTTACAATCACAGATGACACTAAATGCAGTGATCATTAAAATAAATGATCACTGCAATCAGTGACACTGTGATTGGGGGCTTTGGGGTGACCTGGGGGGTGATCTGGGGGTGACTGGGGGGTGATTTGTGTGCCTATGTGTACCTACGTGTCAGTGGACTGTTGGTGCACTAACCTGCTTCTTCTCTCCTCGGCGCCGGGAACGAAAAGACCGCGGCGAGGGAGATGACATCACTTCCTCCAGCCTGTGTTTACATTTCAGGCAGGAGGAAGCATTTTCATTGGCCGGGAGCGATCGCGAGGGGGGGGGGGCGGAATCGAGCGGCCGCCCCCTCATGCCTGATCGCTCCCGAACACTTAACGGCCGCTCACTGCAGTGAAGGGGGGTCCGGATGGACCCCCCAACTGCACAAAGGCGATCACGTAGATCTACGTGATTCTGCCTGTCGGTGCCATTCTGCCAACGTAAATCGGCGGTGGTTAAGTGGTTAATGACCAATTTAAAAAATGGCATTTTTCACGCCATGAAAAACGGTCGTGTGTACGCGGCATTAAGGTTTGACTTCATATTACCGTATATACTCGAGTATAAGCCGAGATTTTCAGCCCTTTTTGGGGGCTGAAAGTCCCCCCCTTGGCTTATACTCGAGTCATAGAAATTTTTACATTGTAAATATTACCTGTAAAGAAGTTGCGGCTGCGGCGTCCATCGTTCGAATTCCGCGGCGTCCATCGTTCAAAATTCCGCGGTCTCTTCCTGTTCCTTACTTGATAGGCGAGTCTCAGCAGACACTCTCCGCCTATCACGAACGTTCTCTCGTCCTCAGTTTTCCAGCAGACGTCTGTGATTGGCGGAACACCCAACACAGTGTCTGCTGGGAAAACTAAGGATGAGAGAATGATCGTGATAGGCGGAGAGTGTCTGATGAGAATCGCCTATCAAGTAAGGAACAGGAAGAGACCGCGGAATTCGAACGATGGATGCCACGGAATTCGAACGATGGACGCCGCAGCCGCAACTTCTTTACAGGTAATATTTACAATGTAAAAATTTCTATTTACAGGGAACAGCGAGCTAGGGAATAGTGGGGCATCGGCTTATACTCGAGTCAGTAAGGTTTCCCAGTTTTTTTGGGCAACATTAGGTACCTCGGCTTATACTCGAGTATATACGGTATATGGTTTTGGTAAATCTGAAGACAAAAATCTGCAGAAAATCTAATAGTGTGTATGGGATCTTACTGTTTGTTATCTTTAGAAAGCAACAACAACCTGAGTAGAAAGGCCTGTTCTCTGTCAGCTTGCTGAGAAGGGTCCTGAGGGCAAGTAGTAGTCCTTCTGTAGAGCTCTCTGATCAGTAGTGAGCATGGAACTTTGTTGATTGCAGAGCCATAAAGTCTGACTGAGTAGAGGTCATGTTAGACCTCTGCAGAGAGACCACTGCTTCCCCACAGAGAGCAAGGGCTCCTCCAATCAGCAGAGAGCATGAGCTTTGCTGATACAGAGCCATAAGGTCCGACTGAGTAGAGGTCATGTTAGACCTCTGCAGAGAGATCACTGCTTCCCTAAAAAGAGCGAGTGTTCTTCCAATCAGCAGAGAGCATGAGCTTTGCTGATACAGAGCCAAAAGGTCAGACTGAGTAGGGGTCACGTTAGACCTCTGCAGATAGACCGCTGCTCCCCCACAGAAAGCAAGGGTTCCTCCAATCAGCAGAGAGCATGAGCTTTGCTGATTGCAGAGCCATAAGGTCTGACTTAGTAGGAGTATAGATCTCTGCATAGAAAGCACTGATTCCCCCTAGAGAGCACTGGTTCATCTTTGCAGCATGCTGCCAGCGAACTGGCTTTTCTACTCAGTCTGTGGCTGCTTTCTAAAGAAATCAAATGTACAGGAAAAAGAAAACCTATTATTTTGATGAACCTGAAATGCATTAATCCTCCAAACTGAAGTACAGCACTGTAAATGATCTATGCTTGTGATGCTATGTGGGACACGTGTAAGAGAACATATCCAAGAACTTGTTTTTATTCAATTTATTTATTTTTCAGAGCAAGTGGATGGAACACGTAGAAGTGTAACAGAAGTTAGAGGTTCCCCAATTCCAGGGTGAAGTAACATAAGACATGTCTATTGATTATTCAGTTATTTTATTAAAATAAGAAGAAAGTTAAATAGTGTAACACGTTTTTCCTCCCAATGTTTGTGACCAAATGCTTCAACAGTAAATTACTGGTAGTAACTGGTGAATGGCTAATTAACAAATACCTCAAATTGTGACTGCTAATGGTATCAAATATACCTTATCTGTATTCCCAAAATACATTGACAATGTGCTACCTAATGTATGTGCTGAAAGCCCCACAGCAGGATATCCCTCCCTTCAACAATAAATAAATTAAATAAAACAATCATTTTGTTCGCCATCCGTCTGGTGGATCAGGTCGGATAGATCTGATGAAAACGGACATGCTGTCCATTTTTGTCTGATCTCCCCACAGAAATCAGTGGTGCTCTGACAGGTCCCTCCCCACTCAGTGAGCAGAGACGGACCTGTCATCCGCCGGCTCAGCGGAGATCAATGGAGCAATCCCCTGCTGAGCTAGCAGATACGCCCCGTATGAAAGAGGCCTGAGTCATTGAAAACCATACTGGTTATGATAATAAGGATTAACAAGTATGACATAGTACAAGCTGGATGGATAAGTAGGAAAGGGAGAGTGGGGGGAAGGAGAAGGAGGGCATTGTGTATTAACCATAAACCGGGACACTCACTTGGATTAGATATGAGAGTCGGGCCTTGCACAGAGGATAGCCAGATGTACTAGCCAAGGCCTCCCAGAAAAGGGGGCAGTGGGAAGAAAAAAGGAGAAAGAAATAGAACAAAATTGAAAGAAGCAGAGGGGAACAGAAGAAGGTTGTCGGGGACAGCCCAGCCAGAAACCCAGGGCTTTCAATACCTATAGTCGTTTTTGGGGTTACATGGGCGGGTTAGCGTATTGTATCCACGGGGCCCAGATTTTTTTAAGGAATTCCTTGTGTGTGTCTAAGAGAATGTTTGTAAGCTTTTCATTAATAAACTTCAACCCTTTTCTGATTGCTGGATTTAAAATGAGAAAAAATACCTAAATGCTTTTTGTACTTACTTTAAGCCATGGTCACGTGATGATGCAGCCCTGAGTCTTCTACTTGGGTCCTTCTTTGGTCATCCTCATGTTGGGTGCTGCCCGCATTATGTGGACACTTCCAATAAGATGTCCAGCGGCAAGGTCCTCTCAGGATCAAGAGAAAGATGACATTATCATGGGATGAGGATGGGGGGGGGGGCAGATGGGGTTGGTTAAACTTGGGCTCTGTTTGCACTGCTGGATTAGCTCCCCCCCTGTACTCCGAACCGGCAGTGATGGACATGATTTTTTTTTGGGGGGGGGGGGGGGGGTTGCGTATATCTGGTTTCGTTAGGTATGGGGGAAAATGGCTAGTAGGATGGGCTAGATGGGGGTGGGAGGTAGGTATGGGAAAAAAATTGCTTTATCATAGAATGGGGCTTTAACTTCGGTAAGAGTGTCCACAAACAGAAGCATATGTAAAGTGTGCACATGCACTGTATACTTGATGTGATTTGTCTGTTACCAGAAGTCATGTTGATTACCAGTTGGTAATGCCTATCTTGCCATGTAATAAAATTATGCTTGTGCATTACTCTTACTGTGACACTAGGGCTGATTTACTAAAGGCAAATATACTGTACGCTACAAGTGCAGTTGCTCTAGATCTTAGTAAATGAAGGGAAGCGCTGCTGATTTCTATCATCCAATCATGTGCAAGCAAAAATGCTGTTGTTTTATTTTCCTTGCATATGATTGGATATTCTTTGCAAAGTGAAGCTTTACCTCATTTACGATGCCCTGGAGGCAATTGCACATCCAGTGCACAGTATATTTGCCTTTAGTAAATCAACCCCATTGTGTTCAAGCATGGTAAAAATAAAAAAACAGCAAAGGGGTGAAGTATTCCAAGCAACAAGCTAACTCCTGTCTTGAAGAGGTTTTTGCATTCACAATACCTGGAGTGCCATAAATGTAAAATACATGACAAAATGCTGAATGGCTCCATATGCACTTATCTGGAACACACACTCCGCCTAATAAAGATAGACAGAAATGCTAAAGCAGCAGAAAGAATAGACCTTGCTGTACACATGCCAAGGCCGCAGTGCTATACTTTTTCACTTCTCACTTCCACAACACATCACAGTCATTCACTACATATACCAATTACTTCTCTTATCAGAAGAACAATAGTTATTAAACATGCTCTCCTCTGAGAACTTTATACACTGTAAATAGTCATGATATGTAAAAGGCAGACCAGATCACCTCTTATTAAATGGACACCCTAGTGAACCACTGACCTGGAACAAGTTTGTAACATCTGACTTGCAAGAGGTTTACAGTCCCAGAGTTTGCACTTTTAGATAATAATCAATCATGGAATCACCCATGGTCTGCAAGTAATCTTATTGCTTGCTCAGACAGAAAGGTTTTTTTATTTGGCGTTATTGAATTTATATATGGGACAACTTCACTCTATTTTCACAGAATGATCTGGCATCATTTGCTCAGTGCTTTCTTATAGACTTTCCTTCTTTCCTCCTTCAGTGTCCCTTCAGAAATGGTTTCAGAGCTTGATGCTCCAATGCAGCTGGAGGAAGTACCAGTAGAACCAATCGCTATGCCTTCTGGTAAGATACCGCAATAAGATTGCATGCAATTAGTCAAATATAACATATGCTGTATATATTATATACATTTATATACACATATCTCATTGTATTAAATAAAGTACAAAATATGTTCATTAGACGCAAATGGATAGTAGCTAATTCTGTGCAGCTACAGTATAATTTGGCTCCGATTCATCTAGCTGCATGTGAATAGCACTTAAAGCCTAAGCTTACCCATGAAAGAAACGCACTCGAAGAATGGAGGATGGACTGGACATATGATTGAAAGTTTCAACCCCTCTATTCATAGATTATGTTACATTCATAGATGCTGTAGTACATCTTCTATGAATGAAGGAGCTGGGCAGAAAGGGTGGGCATAGTTGGGCTTTCTGTGTCATTCACAGCCAGTAAACCAATCAGGAGACGAAGGGGGCGGGCCGAGCTGCGGCTCCCTGTGTAAATTGACACACAGAGCCGTGGCTTAGGATCCCGCCTGCTTGGGTACCCCCAGAGCAAGCTGCTTGCTGTGGAGGGACCCGCCAGGAGAGAAAAGCCAGGAGCACCAGCAAGGAACCAGAGAAGAGGAGAGGAGGAGAGGATCCGGGCTGCACAGACCAGGTAAGTATAACATGTTTATGTAAAGAAAACAAAAAAAAACAAGACTTTAGTATTCCTTTACCACTTGCCGACCAGCCGCTGCGGCAAGGTGACACAATCCCACAAAGCGCCAGAGCTGTACGTCGGCTCGGGAACTCACTTTTGTGGGCGTGCGCGCTCCCATTAGCCAGCAGGGGAGCCAATCAGCGGGTCAGGCAGACTCAATGTCTGCCGGCCACCCATGATCGTTCCCTGCAGTGACAGAATAAGTATCTACCTATGTAAACACTATGCAGGAAGATGGATCGGTGTTTTTCCCCAGTCATACAGTCCCCCATACAGTTAGAAAACACTTGCCAGTGTCATTTATACAGTAATCAGTGCATTTTAATAGCACTGATCGCTGTATAAATGTCACTGGTCCCAAAAAAGGGTCAAAAGTGTCCGATCTGTCAGCCGCAATCCCGCTAAAAATCGCTAATCACCTCCATTACTAGTAAGAAAAATTGCCATAAATCTATGCCCTATTTTGTAGACACTAAGTTTTGCACAAATCAATCAATATAGGCTTATTGCGATTTTTTTCTACCAAAAATATGTAGAATACATAAAGGGGGGAATTGGGGGAGGAGAAAAGTGGGACTTTAAAGGAGACACCCTAGATAAATGTCTCCATCCCTAATCAATTTATAATAAGGGGGGAGGAAGTTTGGGGCTTTAAATGAGGCACATAGGTGGAACAAAAAATCACTTAAAAAACAAGTTTTAATAAATAAACACAAGTTATACAAATATCTCGGCCAGCAGGCTCCATATAGAGATATAAGTTAACAGCAATGATTAAAATAGCTAAATCATGGGTATGATGATGATGTACCTATGTGCCTCATTTATAGTCCTGAACTTCCTCCCCTCTTATTATATATGTAGAATACATATTAGCCTAAACTGAGGAAGAATTTTTTTTTTGGGGGATATTTATTATAGCAAAAAGTAAAAAATATTGCTTTTTTTTTCAAAATTGACGCTCTTTTGTTGTTTATAGCGCAAAAACAAAAACAAAAAAAAAAACACAGAGGTGATCAAATACTACCAAGAGAAAGCTCTATTTGTGGAAAAAAAAGGACATACATTTTGTTTGGGTACAGCGTTGCACGACCGGCGCAATTGTTAGTTAAAGCTATGCAGTGCCATATCGCAAAAAAATGGCCTGGTCATTAAGGGGGTAAAGAAGTGGTTAAAGTATATTATAATAACCACTTAGTCTGTATCACGCCACTTTAGCATGCCCTAAAATGAAACTTTAGCTTAAAAAAAGATTTGCCAACAGGAAGGTTTTTTTTATTGCAGAAGAGACTCTGGTATATCTCTTCTGCAATAAAAGTGTCTTATCTGTTTTTTAGCAAATTCCTAAAGATTTTAAACTGAGCTGTGCATCCCAGTGTACAATTCTGCCATAATTGTACATAATTTCAGGATTCATTAACTTTGTGCAGGAGTTGCATTATTTTGGTCTGGCCAATCAAGATGGCTAAAGATGCCAGACCTAGAAGACAGGATAAAGGTGATGGTGGCGACAAGGAAGTCCCATCGCTGGAGTTAAGGTAAGTAAAACAGACTAAGTGCCACTTTAAAAGCACTGTTTAGAATGTCTCAGACTAGCCAAGCATGGATTAATTTTTTTACAATCAGCCAGCCAATCAGAAAAAACTGAACACATTTCCCCATCCACACAAGAGAGAGGTGGTTGGAGAAATCCTCCCCACTGTGTTATTGTATTCTGAGAGCGGGCATTCCTCCACTGTCAGATTACACCGATTAGCTGCAGTGCTGATCGGAGGAGCATTTTTCGACAAGGTGGTTCGAGAGTAGTCAGTCATTTGACTGACTTCTTTGGAACGGGAGCGGCCATAGATGGAAATTTTTTTAGCTGGTCCCTGCTCCACTGTTCAAATTTCGATCCATCTATGGCCAGCTTTAAAGTGCTGTTGCAGCTTGAAGATTTAGGAACTTTGTGGCAGTCCATGGGTTTATACACTCACAACCAATAAGGTAACTTTTTCACAAATGTTTATGTATGATTTATGTTGTATTCGATGATATCATATGAAAACATCAAACCGTCAAAATATAATACCACTGGATTGTAATTAACAATTGTAATATGTGTGTCTAGAAATAGGCAAGGTGCTTTATAAACATAAGCTCTATTACTAGAGAGAGTCTTACGACACATAAACCACAGGACTGAAATGGTTGCTGCAGTTTACAGATAAAAAAAAAAGGGGAAATAAAACATGTTACACCTTTGTGACACGTATTGAGGGATTGTTTTATGACTTCAGGCAGATAGACATACTTTCTGTGAGTTTTTAAAATGAAACAAGGCACTTCTGTGCACAGGTTACAGGTCCTTCTAAAATAAGCATACCAAGCTTCAAGCTTTAACAAAAGGATATATCGTATACAAACATATCGCATGTGAAAATATCACATTGAACCATGAGAGAACATGCATGTAAATTTGGCAAGAACCCATGTGCCCAGGCTTATGGACCCACTGATCTACTTGAAACAACACAAGTGCCAAGCTCCAGAGCTTATCAGATAGTGAGTAATGTGCTGTCAAAGTTTGGAGACATATAGACTGCTGACCCTCTTACATGTCACATTTGGCATGTCATTTTCCTTTGGGGGGGGGGGGGAGTGGTACCTAATTTTGACAGGTACCCAGCTTTCACTTTTGCTCGGGCCGCCTAGGCAGCTCAAGCAGAAGTTCCTCTCCCCCTCCCTCCCTGCAATGTTCTGGGACACGTCACAGGTCTCAGAAGATTGCCCGGCTATTTAGGACGTGCAGCGCGACTTGCGCATGTGCAGTGCGCACCCAGCTGTGAAGCCGTAAGCTGTCACAGCCGGGTGCCCACACTTGTGATGCCGGCGCTGGGGAGAGAGCCGAGGGTTCGGGTGGCCACATTGCTGGATCGTGGGACAGGTGAGTGTGTGTTTATTAAAAGTCAGCAGCTAAACTTTTTGTAGCTGCTGACTTTTAATAAACAAAAGAACGAATGGAACTCCGCTTTAAACTGGAGAGTGCAAATTCCGGTGCAGTTGTGCATGGTAGCCAATCAGCTTCTAACTTCAGCTTGTTTAATTAAGCTTTGACAAAAAACTGGAAGCTGATTGGTTTCTTTGCAGAGCGGCACCAGATTTTGCACTCTCCAGCTTTAGTAAATCAACCCCATAGTGTGTTATCCATGGTGTCCAGGCCTTTGGAAATGTAGACATTGAGATTGATTTACTAAAGGCTAATACAGTGTGCATTAGACGTGCACTTGCGCTAGATCTGTGGGGAAGCTCTGCTGATTTCTATCATCCAATCATGTGCAAGCAAAATGCAGTTTTTTATTTTCCTTGCATGTTCCCCTCAGATCTATAGCAACTACACTTGCAGTGCACAGACTAATTATCTTTAGTAAATCAACACCATGGAGTCATGTAATATTGCAGAAAGTCCCTCATATATCAGGTACCAAGAAGACATTCATTTTTTACGTAACTACTTGTACCGCTGGAATAGCCAGTTTTGATGCTTTTGCCAAGGTCTGCGTAACGGCTGTGAAAATAAATATTACAAATTTGAATTGGGAGCCAAGGCATCCTCTTGTTTTAGGTTAACAGAGCCTCTCAATAATCCTTCCAAATGCTTTTCCCCCAAATCATATATCATAATTGATAGACAACTATCGAATAGCATTTCATTTTTGTACAATCTAAACAAACATGGAGGAGCGTGCCAACAGACATACTGTATGTTAAAGAAGTTACATAGATGGTAACAGCGCAATGAGATTGTAAGCCTGACAAGGTCTTGTATTTAACACTGGTGACAAGAATAGCCGATTAGGTTATTGTGCGCACATTGCGGCGTACAACTGTGAGAAACATTTTAAATATAAGCCCAGGTTCACACTGACAGCAGGAATGAATTTGTGCGAGTTCAGCTGAACTCGCACAATTTCATTCCCGCATGTCAGTCCTGACTTCGGGGACGATTTCAGAGACATCTGTGTGGGTTGCTGCACAGATGTCTATGGAAATTGCACCCCGAAGTCCCCAAAAGTAGTACAGAAACTACTTTTGGGAATCCGTACGGCACTGCACCGATTTGGACGGTGCCATTGCAGCCAATTTGGCAAGGGATTTGACATGCCAAATCGCTCCAATGTGAACCAGGACTAACTTTGAATTCCCTTCACCAATTGGTCATACTAAGGAGGACCCATGTAAAATCTTCTACGCTACCCTGTGTTTGGTAAATATAAAATTCTCTGCTTTGTCGCCAATGAGAAAAACCCTTCTACATCATCCAAGCAATGGGGTCGATTTACTAAAACCAGAGAGTGAAAAATCTGGCACAGCTGTGCATAGTAAATCAACCCCTTTCACACTGGGGCGGGGGCAGTGCCACTATTTTTAGAGGCGATTTACCGTCATTTTTGCGGAGGTATTTTAACCCCCGGCTAGCGGCCGAAAAAGGGTCAAAACAACCCGCAAAAGCACCGCTGCAGCGGCGCTTTGCCGGTGGTTCAGCCATGCTGCCCATTCATTTCAATGGGCACCAAAGATGCTGCTTGCAGGAGTTTTTTTAATGTCCTGCCAGCGCATTGCTTCAGTGTGAAAGCACTCGGGCCTTCACACAGACTGCAGGGGAGCCGTTTTCAGGCACTATTTTTAGCCCAAAAGCGCCTGAAAAACGCCCCAGTGTGAAAGGGGTCTAAGCGTTACTTTCTACTATCAGCAATATAACGTTGTACTATTAATTACTACAGTAAGGTGAGTTTATAATAAGTATTAAGCCTCATACACACGATCAGACTTCAAACAAACTTTTCTGTGGATTTTTGTTTGAAGGGCGTTGGCCATGAACTTGGTATGCATACACACGGCAGGACTTTTTCAGCAAACTTTCCCAAAATCACGTGTTTTTTCTGTTCTTTACCACCACCCTTTGGTCAACTTCTGCTATTGTTGGTTGATTTTAACATTGGTTTTGAGCATGCGTGTTTGTACTTTGGACAAAAGTCCGATGGACTTCTGTAAACACAGCAGGACTTTGCACTGTAGGACTTTTGTCGCCGAAAAGTTTGTCCGTTTGCAGAGCGAACTTTTGTTTGTCCGATGGAGCGTACACACGCTCAGATTTTTTTGAAAACCTGGAAATTTAGAAGTTTGTCGTCAAAAAGTCAGACCGTGTGTATGGGGCTTTAAAGATACCAGCCAATCAAGGAAAAGCTACAGTATGAATATTGGTTGCTGACTTTAGAGTGAGAAGGGGACGAGAAGGTTTCTCATATTATAAAGCTGCCACTGTATTTTCCTATTTATAGTTCGTAGTACTGAAACCTAGCTGACTTTCTTTCTAGAAGGAGCTCCAGAACTACCGTCACCCCAACAAGTGTCTCCACAGGTACGGTGTCATAATCTCACATCCGTCTGCTCTGTTCTTTACTCTTCACTTCTGCTGTTATATTTATGGTTAGTCCCTCTGTATAGTTTTCAGGGGTACCCCGCCATTAATCAGTAAATGTTTAATGATGGCCTCCTGGACTTCTCTCTAATGTACACAGCAAATAAACCACAATATCACAAGACTTGTAATATAAAAGCAAATTCTTTTGCAGGATGTGTAATCTTCTCAAGCCGCAGGCTACACCATGCCAGCACACACTCTGTACTCAGTAAAGAGACCTTGCCCAGATAGTTAATACATTCAAATTTCAGAATTCATTTTTCGGAGGTGTATAAAAACACTATCACATCAGACTGTAGTAAAGATAAATTTGTTACCACTGTACAGTTTAATGACATCTACAAGGTATACAAGTGAATACATTTTCATCAAAATTTTCGCCAGCTGCATGTTTTTAGTGACGAAAACTAAATGAAAATAACAAAGTAAGTAAGTTGCTGAAAGCTATGACGAAAATCGATTCCAATTTTTGGATATTTTGGAAAACGGAACGATAATATGAGGGAGGGACATTTATCCATCTGAACTTCCGCTTTCCTTGGAGCTATGCCTGTCTGTTAAAGCCCCAGCCCCCTGACCAGATGTATTGGCTGAGAGATGCAGGCTCCCTCTGGCAGGCTGCCTGAGAGTTCTGGAACAATGCCCTGCAAACCACGTGGTGAAGGTTTCCCCTGCCAGTGCTTAGCATTGTGTAAAAATAGGATTTTTATAACAGCTTACCTGTAAATCCTTTTCTTGGAGTACATCACGGGACACAGAGCAGCCATAGTAATTACTATCTGGGTTATACCCCATCTATAGGTGAATGGGCACTGGTACACTCAAAAGACAGGAAGTCCCCCTCTATATAACCCCTCCCATACAGGAAGTACCTCAGTTTTTGTAGCAAAGCAATACATATCCCAATAAGAGGGGAGGGACCTCTGTGTCCTATAATGTACTCCAATAATCTTTCACATTATACTCCTATCCTCAGGACCCACTAACAGGCCAGATTTTAAGTATTACCTTGGTGAGATGCAGACTAGAACACTGCAATCTCTGAGCAGCAAATGATATCACCTGTGATGTATTTCCGTTATCTTGCAAACCTGGCCTGTTAGTGGGTCCTGAGGACAGGAGTTGAGAACCACTGATCTACACCTATAGCAAGTACATTATCAACTTTGGTCAAAGCTGCACAGATTCAGTTTTTCTCTACAGATGTCCCTTATCTGCATAGGTAGATTTTTGATAAAGGTGAACAAACCCATTAAGCTGCATATACATGGACAAATTGGAGGGTAGCTCCAGCAGGCTCCAGCTGCATACAAATGCAAATTTACAAAGAAGAAATCTCAGCTTGATATATCATATACTTTTCTTTAAAGGGTTGAAAAGGAAAAAAAAATGTCACCTTAATGCATCCTATGCATTAAGGTGAAAAAACATCTGACAATACCGCCCCCCCCCAGCCCCCGTTTTACTTAACTGAGCCCTAGAAAGTCCCGCGTTCGCCCCCGACATCCTACTCTTTTCTCTGCCTGGCCGTTGATTGGCTACACTGGATGGATTGAAAGCAGCGCAGCCATAGGCTCGCGCTGCTGTCAATCACATCCAATGATGTGGCGCGCCGGGGGGCGGGGCCGAGTGATACAGTGAGCAGCAATAGCCGCCGGCTGTATCACAGGGGCGTGCCCACAATAACTCATCACCATGCAAGCTCGCTCGCATGAAGATGGTGAGTTCTCGTGGGGAGAAGCCGAGACAGCCGCCAAGGGACCCCAGAAGATGCCGTTCAGGGCCACTCTTCTCCTACATGTAAAAAACATAATTTTCTAGAATAATAAAAAAAACAGTAAAGTTAGCCCAATTTTTTGTCTAATGTGAAAGATGATGTTATACCGAGTAGATAGATACCCAACATGTCACGCTTTAAAATTGTGCACACTCGTGGAATGGCGCAAACGTTGGTACTTAAAAATTTCCATAGGCGACGCTTTAATTTCTTTTTTACACGTTACAAGTTTAGAGTAACAGAGGAGGTCTTGGACTAGAATTGTTGCTCTCACTCTAACGCATGCAACGATACCTCACATCTGTGATTTGAACGCCGTTTACATAGGTGGGCGCAACTTACATATGCGTTAGCTTCTGTGCACGAGCACGCAGGAACGGGGGGCGCTTTAAAAAATATATATATTTTTTTTACTTTTATTTTATTTTTTTCATTTAGATCACTTTTATTCCTATTACAAGGAATGTAAACATCCGTTGTAATAGGAATAGTGCATGACAGGTCCTCTTTATGGAGAGATGTGGGGTCTATAAGACCCCCCATCTCACCTCCAGGCTGGAAAGACAGAGATCAAAAAACAAACTCTCAGAGGCCTCGTACACACGGCCGAGATTCTCGTCGAAAAAAACATGTCGTTTTTTTCGACGAGATTCTTGGACAAGAAACTTGTCCCGGCCGAGTGTACAGACGCTCGATTCAAAGAACCCGCGGTGAATGGAGCGTACGCGGTGACGTCATCGACTACGACGAGGATGCGCTCGTCACATTCGATGCCGTCGCCGCCATCTTGGTATACCCTACGTATGCCTAGGAAGCTACCGGGCATGCGTCAAATTCATTTCGAACATGCGCGGGCTTCCGGGAGGACAGGTAAGTGTACACACACTCACTTTTCTCGTCGAGAAACATGCCGACAAGAATCTCGACGAGAAAATAGAGAGCAGGATCTCTATTTTCTCGTCGAGATACTTGTCGCTTTTCTTGACGAGAAACCATACACACGAACGAATTTCTCGGCAAAAAATCTCTGCCAGCAAGTTTCTTGCTGGTTTTTGCCGAGAAACTCGTTTGTGTGTACGAGGCTTCAGCCTTTCCAGCCGAGTCCCCGGCATTGTTTACATCCGCCGGCCTGGACGTGACGTCATAACGTCGTGCCGGACTCACCCGGACTGTTTGAGTTTTGAATCATGTGTCTGGATTTCAAGTGGACTGAAACCCGGACACATTATTCAGACCAGGCTGTGGCTCCCCAAGTAACCAAGATAGTCACAAACAAATCTGTTGCTGTTGGGGAGCTGCAGGTGGCCTGACTGGGGGCAGGTTTGACATCACTGGGGGGCAGGGCGATGATGTCAGCAAGAGCAATTTGGCCACACCCACTGTTCGCTGCGGCAAGCTATGCCTACCGCATTACTACTCCAGCCATTGGTGCACCTAAAGGTTTCCCAGGCCACTAAAGTGTTCGAGTTTGGTTCGAAGATGGTGGCAACCCTACGTTCGCACGGGCGAGACCGGAGAAGCACTGGAGGGCGGCAGGAGGGGTGTCCCCTCCCACCGCCTGTAAGAACTATCAAGCAGCTGGACTGCCGGTATGATTGTTCTTGCGGTGTACAGAATCGCCGGTGGAAGCAAATTTATATCTGGATGATGCCTGCAGCTGCAAGCATCATTCAGATATCCCCACTGAAAGTCCAGGACATACTGCCGGCGCAAAGTGGCTGAAATGGTCTCTAGCATGACAATAATAAATCATCCTGAACAAGTCATACACTTGAAAATTTTGGGACTGAAGGAGAGAAGTCACTTGATTCTCCAATCTATGCTAAACAGCATGGGTGGATGAATCTCCAGTGCCAGCTATTGTATTCAGACAGCTGGCAGTTTTACCTGAATAGTGCCCAAACTGATTGGATTCAGGCGCCGTTCAGCTGAGAATGTTCTGCCTAAATCCATCTACAAAAGTTGAGTGAAAAATAGAATTTTTCAGTATGACTCATTATCTCACTTGTCCATTGATCGGAGGGTATCTAAGACTAGAGGGAACTATCCCCAACAGGGATCAAATGTACAGATCTCTTTATGTGCATAAGGCAAACTGTCCCAAACAGACTTTTTTTTTAATACTATGGCTTGCATATATAAACTTATTCTTACAGCTATGATTGTTAGACACATTTTACCTTGGAGTATACAGTATGTGTCTTGTGAAATCGAAGATATACAAGACTAGGTTGTGCCACGGTATGTCATGAGATATCAAAGCAGTGGCGGCTGGTGCTCAAAATTTTTGGGGGGGCGCAAACAAACTGAAAAAAAAAAAAAAATCAATTGCCGCCACTGTGCCCATTAAACGCAGCCACTGTGCCCAAACGCCACCAGTTTGCCCCCTCAAATACAGCCAGTTTGTTTCCATATACAGCCAGTTTGTTTCCATATACAGCCAGTTTGTCCCCATATACAGCCAGTGTGCCCCCATATATATATATATAACCAGTGTGCCCCCCATATACAGCCAGTGTGCCCCCATATACAGCCAGTGTGCCCCCATATACAGCCAGTGTGCCCCCATATACAGCCAGTTTGTTTCCATATACAGCCAGTTTGTCCCCATATACAGCCAGTGTGCCCCCATATATATATATAACCAGTGTGCCCCCCATATACAGCCAGTGTGCTCCCATATACAGCCAGTTTGTCCCCATATATAGCCAGTGTGCCCCCATATACAGCCAGTTTGTCCCCATATATAGCCAGTGTGCCCCCATATATATATAGCCAGTTTGTCCCCCATATACAGCCAGTGTGCCCCTATATATATAGCCAGTGTGCCCCCATATACAGCCAGTTTGTCCCCATATATATATATAACCAGTGTGCCCCCCATATATACAACCAGTGTGCCCCCCATATACAGCCAGTGTGCCCCCCATATACAGCCAGTGTGCCCCCATATACAGCAAGTGTGCCCCCATATACAGCCAGTGTGCCCCCATATATAGCCAGTGTGCCCCCATATATACAGCCAGTGTGCTCCCATATACAGCCAGTGTGCCCCCATATACAGCCAGTGTGCCCCCATATACAGCCAGTGTGCCCCCATATACAGCCAGTGTGCCCCCATATACAGCCAGTGTGCCCCCATATACAGCCAGTGTGCCCCCATTTACAGCCAGTGTGCCCCCATATACAGCCAGTGTGTCCCCCATATTCAGCAAGCTTGTCCCCCATATACAGCCAGTTCCCCCCATATTCAGCCAGTTTGTCCCCCATATACAGCCAGTTTGTCCCCCATATACAGCCAGTTCCCCCCATATTCAGCCAGTTCGTCCCCCATATACAGCCAGTTCGTCCCCCATATACAGCCAGTTCGTCCCCCATATACAGCCAGTTCGTCCCAAATGCAGCCAGTTTGTCCCCCATATACAGCCAGTTCCCCCCATATTCAGCCAGTTTGTCCCCCATATACAGCCAGTTCCCCCCAAATGCAGCCTGTTCCCCCCCCCAGCCCTGCACTTACCTTCCTCGGTCCGCGCCGTCCTCGATGTCTTCTCCCGCCCTCGATGTCGCTTCAGCCAATCAGGTTACCGGTACCCAGATCCGGTGAACCTGAGTGGCTAAAACCTCCACACAGTCTTCTCCAAGGAACGCACCCCCGTGCGTACCTGGGAGGAGTTTTTGGAAGCCGAATACAGCGTGAGAGCTGTATTCGGAAAGCCTATCAGAGCCGCTGGCTCTGATAGACACTTCCAAGTCACACCCACCGCCGGCCACTGCTCTAATTCATATGGCCGGCGCTCACCAGGAGGCCGGCCATATGAATAGTGGGCAGCGCGGCAGCGGTGACAATACACAGATTCATGCAATGCATGAATCTGTGTATTGTCTTTCAGTGGCGGTGCGGGAGCGAGAGGGGGCGGCGCTCCGGCGCCCTCTATGGACGCACCGCCACTGTATCAAAGTCTCTCTTTGGCTGGTTTATATTTTCCCAGATTTGGTAGTTGCACACCATTTGTTCTGCATTTTTGGCCCCCATTCAAACTTGAGCATTATTCTGCTCATTTCCCTACACCTGACTCGGTCTGACTATGCTTGGCATGCAGAATTTTCCCTGTTCACACTTGTACTTTTTTAAGTGTAGGACAACTGACCATATAACGTATTTAGACATTTTTGGCTCTATAGACTTCAACGGGAGTGCCTGTAAATGTGCAACACATAAGTTTTCACACATTTTTACTCATGAAAAACTGCTCTGCTTTCCTCACCCAGGTAACAGCTGAAGCTTGCTATACTTTTTGTTTGCAAAAATGCTTGTAAAACACCTGAAAAAAAAATTCTTCAAATTCACCAGGAATGTGCTCCGTTTATGCTTTTGCTCAGGTTTGAGTGCTTTGCATGGCACACCTGAATGAATTGGTGAGCTGTATGGCGCTGCAATACCATTTTACAACGTCAACATTAAAGCTGGGTTCACACATGTGCGATCACAGATATTGCATGTGATTCACACTGCATTGCTGTGCCGATCACATGCAATGTCTGTAAGATGCGAGTTCGGCCATACAAACTGGTGCAGGACACTTTTTGGTTTGCATCGGAATTGGATCGCATGGGTGTTGACACCTATGCAATCTGACCCCTGCACCATTTCACAGTTTGCACCACAAACCGATCTGGTGTTGTCATTAACTTTACATTAACACCCGCAGTGGTTCGCTATCAGTATGAACCGCCGGCGATTCAGGTGAACCCAGACTTAGCCCAGGTTCACATTGGGGCTGCGGGAGTGAAGCCGTGCGAGTTCAGCTGAACTCGCACGATTTCACTCCTGCCTGTCAGTCCCGATTTCAGCCGCGATTACAAAGACATCTGACACAGATGTCAATGTAAATCGCGGCTGAAATCGCAAAAAGTAGTACAGAAACTACTTTTTGAAATCGGTGCAGCGCCGCAGATGCCCCGTCGCACCGATTAGGACGGTGCCATTGCCCGCAATTTGCAGCAAATTTCGCCGATTTGACATGTCTAGTTCACACCAGACACAGTTCCGTGTGCTTTTTTTCTGCACTAAAAATGCATGCACAGTGTTTTCCATGTATTCCAATGGCTTTAGATCACACCATGCAGTCAGTTTCTGGTGCAGAAACTGACCGGAACTAACTGTATTGGTGCAGAAAAAACAGAACTGCACGGAACAGCATCTGGTGTGAACTGGCCCTTAGAGATCACAGTTGCCCATTAGACGAGTAGGTCACTGATAAGGGTAAAGGCTAGCACACATGGGCCAAATATTGGCTGGTTCAACAGATACCATGCGACATTTGGCCCATGCTTACAGCAGCCTGTGCGACAGAAGCTGTTCTAACAACCAACATTTTTTTATAGAAACGAGAATGCTGGAAAACCAGCACCCGATCAGTGCTTGCAGCCAATTACTGTGATCAGTGTGTTCTGGTGGGGGGCAGTCCGCCTGTCAGAACACAATAGCCCAGCAGGGGAGAGCACCACACTAAGGCTGACCCTACATTATACAAGTTACTCATACAATTTACCAAAACCATATAATATGAGGTCAAAACTAAACACAATTTGTATACAATCAGGCAGGCTCTTACACTACATAGTTAAAGGTAAAGCTAAAGGAAATTGAGTAAGAAAATTGTATAATGTATGGCCAACTTAACATTGCATCATTAGTACAGTGACCTCTTTTTTTTTTTCCGCTCAGCCCACTGGGTTGAGTGAAAAAAAAACTCCCTGTCTGTACCCAGAATAACTGAAACAGCTTTCTATATTTCGGTTTGTTGGGGGGGAATTGCAAATTTGCATTTCTCTATGATGACTTACTATGCAGCTGCAAAACTCCCTAGATTTCTTTATACCATCTTAGAACGTTTAACATCTAAAAACTGTACTTTCAGGTACCATTGTACTGTTCTCCATAAGGCCCCTTTCCCACAATCGCACTGATCGGGTCCGCCTGTCCGTTTTTTTCAGGTAGACCTTATCGGGCCACCCATTGTCCTCTATGGGGAGGCAGATGTCAGCGGAAATGTGTCCGCTGTCACTCGCCTGGCATCCGATCCGAAAAAATCTGCTGAAAACAGACATAAGGTTATACGTTCGCCATCCGTCCAGCGGGTCGGATCAGGTGACAATCCGATGGAAACAGACATGCAGTCTGTTTCTAACCGACCGACTAGAGTTGCCACCTCATCCCTTTAAACCCGAACACATATTAATTATACAGGTTTTGAGGCTAATTGAATGCAGGTAAGGCACCAAGTGAGTTTAATTACCACCTTAATCAGCCACAGAACCTGTGTAATTAATATGTGTTCGGGTTTAAAGGGATGAGGTGGCAACCCTACGACTGACCCATAGAGGAGAGTGGGCTCTGTCCTTGTCCACTCTGTATAGCGGAGCGGACATGGACCTGTCATCCGCCTGCTGAACTGGCCGAAGTTCTATATGCGTATACCCAACTTAACACTAGTTATTTTCCCGGTATCATGCAGCACATGAACCATTGTTATTTGCATCACCTGCTATGAATATTATCTAGCCGCCTGAATGTTCTACTTCTCTCTAGTTAAATCTGCTTGCTCTTTCTCTGTTAACACTCTTGTAGTCTCAATACAATGCAGACTCTATTGATCTTAACTTTTTCCTGCCTTTTACAAAAAAAAGTGCAAAATCTTTTTTAACCTTTGGTCTGTTTTACATGTATGATTTGTCAATACATATTTTCATAAGTAAATTATATGAGCTGATTTGTAAGTATTGCCTAATATGGGCACACACATCTCTAAACTTACAATGTAGAAATCTAGCTATTTTCACCTATATACTTACGTTTGCCGTTTCTCACTACATCTGTTTCTTTTATTAATATAGCTTGTAGTGCCTGAGCTGGCTGACCGACCCATCAGGCGAACTGCGAGAGGAAGCAGACTAATAATTGACAAAAATACACAGATTCAAAGCAAGATGATGCAAAAGCAAACAAGTGATCCCGATGTATTCACACAGCCAGTGGTATGTTAACAAAACAAATGCCAAGGACAAAAGAACAATCCTCAGCTGTCAGTATTATCATTCAGTAATGAAAAGGCTGACTAGTAAATTGTGTTACTATTTTAGGGCCCTGTAATACTTCCTCATATGAAGCCTAGAACAGCGGCCTCTCTCATCGAATCCCCAACCTATGGTGAGTGCTGGCAACTGATCTGCAGGGTATTTTTTTTGATCTCTATTGGCCCTTCTCTGTAAACTGTCATAAACCAGATTAACACAACACTGCATTAAAGAGAACCGGTCAGCTTTGTTTAGAGGGTCTTAATGACTCCCATACTCTGCAAAATGGGAATGCTACGGTGACCAATAAGGGCACTCCCATCGGATAGTGAAACTGAAGCCAGGCTCCTAGCAACACTGTGGGGTTGATTTACTAAAACTGAAGAGTGGAAATCTGGCGCAGCTATTTATGGTAGCCAATCAGCTTCTAACTTCAGCTTGTTCAATGAAGCTTTGACAATAAAACCTGGAAGCTGATTGGTTTCTGTGCGGAGCTGCACCAGATTTTGCACTTTCCAGTTTTAGTACACACCCATGCGATCCGATTCCAGTTCGATTTTGCGAACTGATTTGGGGTGTCATTAACTTTCTAGTGACACCCACAGCAGTTCACAGAGAGCAGTGTGAACTCCCTGCGAGTTAGATGTGATCCGGGAACTCGCACAGGAATTGCGTTGGTTCCCGCATCGCATATGTGTGAACCGAGACTCAAATCACAAAGTTCTGTAGCACTTGGTGGAGGATTAAGGAGGAAGCACTACAGAACTCTTATTAATTTTACTGTGAAATGTTTAAAATGGCTGCCAGGTTCAATTTAGAGCCTTTCTTACTCACCGCTGCTTGTTATCTTTGCACTAGAGCATTTCATGGCCCCAGAGCTGAAGGCACTGTGGAGTAGATGTGCTGTGTTAGAGCCGCTGCAGTATATCCGGGAGAGGGAGGAGGAAAGCTTTAATGAGCTGGAGGTGAGACAAAACTCTAACAGAAAACATTTCAATAAAAAGGGACAAAAATGATCTTGAGGAATACCTTTAATGTCAATCACTCCTACAAGTGGAAAGGAATAAGGTAATGTAAGATTGTACATCTCTTTCCCCAGATGTTGCGTGCAGTCGCTGAGTCTGGAGTCAGCATCATGCTGTCCTCAGGTGAGTCAACCCTTTAAATCCATCTTTATGAGCATGGAAGCCAAGCTGTCTTAACATGTACTGTAGCTGTACCAACTAAATTGGAAGGTATTATACGCAATTGTTTATATCACGTGCATTCCACAACTGAGAACTGGAAGCTGGCGAGGAAAGTGCTTGCAGTTTCCATTTAGGAATTCATAGGTCCACGATTGAGGCAATACTGCTCCTACTGAGGTCTGCAGACAAAAAACATTTAACCCTAATTCTGCAATTTCTTTAGGAAAACCCTTTATTTTATTTATTATTACGGGTACTTAATTAGCGCCATGTATTTACACAGCGCTTTACATATATATTGTTCATCCACATCAGTCCCTGTCCTCAAGGTACTTACCTTTTAGATGTCCCCAACTCACATTCATACATACACATTAGTGTCAATATTAGACAGGAGCCAATTAACCTACCAGCATGTCACTGAAGTGTGAGAGGAAAGCAGAGTACCCAGAGGAAACCCACACAGGCACAGGGAGAACATGCAAACTCCAGACAGGTAGTGCCATGGGTTGGGATTACTGTACAACCGACAACCCTAGTGCTAAGGGTGGAAGGGCTTACCACTTAGCCACTGTGCAGCCCTATTTATGTCAATGCAGATGAATGATGGGATGCGGCCCTTCACTATGGGGAGGCAGGACAATATATTGCTGAATGGGTACATAACCTAAATTCATTATGTTTACTGATTATCATGATTGGAATTTCAGTTTTTTTTGTTTTTTTTACAGAAATGTCACTTGAGGTGTCTGAAGATGACCGCTCCAGACCCATAATATTTACTCCTGAAGAAGGAAGGTAAGATAGAACATTTAGTTGATAAACGGCAACAATGGCTCACAAAGATTTTACAACCTAAAGGTTGAGGGTTAGTGCAAATCACAGGGCCAGCAGGGAGACCGACAGGTTCTTACAGAAAGAAGAGCTTGTAGTAAAGACCCTTCCAATATTGGTCAAAAACACATGAATGGCCATTGTCACATTACATGTGGTATTTGTGGAATAAGACAATAGCGGGATCTTAAATGAAAGCTTTTTTGAGAGTGTTTAAAATGGATAATAAACTCATTATACTTTAGTAATTATATTAAATGTCCATTCACACTTGTACGACTTGTCATCTGACTTTGTCATACCCCATGTTTTCCAATGATAACCGTTCATATATGTGCGATTTAAAGTTGCAGCAACTTAAAAGTAGTTCATGCACTACTTTGATCCGACTTTCATTCAACTTGAAGGCCATAGACTTCAATGTTAACCCTCAAAAGTTGCATCTGAATGTTTTACATGCAATCCGCTATGCAACAGTTGTCCATCATCTTTGGTCAAAGTTGCATTCAAGTCATACCCATCCAAAGTTGCATTCCAAAGTCGAGCTACTTTGGAGTCGTACAAGTATGAATGGAGCCTAAAGCTTTTTGTACTGCATTTTCTAGTGTCAAAGCTCTTGACGTTTTAAAGCATGACACAACTTGTCCAGGTATCGTTGCTGCACTGGACATTTTAGTAATACACTTCACTGCATAGGGTGGTTCTACCATCTGAGGGAAAGAACAGTTAAATGAAATAGAACAGCTAAACGAAAGTATCATTAAAGTGAGGAGGTTACTTTATTTTTTTATTAAAATACTCAACATGTTATACTTACCTGCTCTGTGCAATGGCATTGCACTGAGTGGCGCGATCGTCGTCTTCTGTTGTCCCCCACCAGCGCTCTTGGCTCCTCCTCTTTTCTGTCTGCTGCCATAGCTAGCTGCTTGCCTATGAGGGCAAACATGCAGGCTCAATCCCGAGCCAGGCTGCGTGTGTCATTATATATATATATATATATATATATATATATATATATATATATATATATACACACACACACATATATATACAAACACATACGCACCCCCCCCACTCTCTGTTGCCGCTGCCTCTATGGTCAGTGAGGAATGAGCACTGCAGGGTCAAGATCGGACTCAGGTAAGTATTTAGGGGGGCTAGGGAGCTGCACATGAAAGGTTTTTTTACATTAATGCAGAGAATGTATTAAGATAAAAAAAGAAAAGCTCTAGCATATAAAACCGCATTAAGCTTATTCTGTAAACACTGTGCAGATATTTTATATATTGGTGGTTGTACTTTCAGGAAAAATAAAAAAATGTGACAACTTGATTTTTATTAACATACAGTACTGCAGGCAACCATATAGTATGCATATTTGATAGAAAATCTATTTCGTATAGCCCCGAACAATGTTCGTGTGCTATAGCTACACAACCTAAAGACCTTTGGTCATATCTGTATGAAGATACATTTGGGCATTGCTTGCAGCAAGACAGTAGTTTATGGGTTAACTCTTTAACAATATAAAACTGCTGTGGTTATTCTCAGAATGTTTGATGTCATTTTTCATAACTTTTCTTCTCTGGAAATATCAATATTCAGCATAAAATCTTCAGGCCTGATCATGTCAGGACTTCTATTTTTAAAAACCTTTTCATGAATAAGCCTGTATTGTGATGTGAATGATTCTTGTGTGTGGTCTAAACCTTTCTGTCATATGAAATACAGGCTACTATTGTGTCCCTGTTCCCTAATCTTACTTCTCCAAACCATTCCCTACCGGTGTTCTGCATTCTCCCTCCAATTTGTCCATCCTTATACTCGTTTTAGGTAGTGCAGATGCAGTCAATTATCATAATGGAGTTAATTAGGGCCCCAAACAGGTTCCTTCCACCCACACAAATGAGGTGAATGGAAGGAATCCCCAAACCTTACCTCACCCCAGTGGCTACAGCATTACAAAAAGTTTTCCAGCATGTCCTTTCAACAAAAGTCAAACATTCAACTTCTGTTGAGCAAAGACGGCCACGCGCTGATGGGTGACTGGCTGAATCCATGTATGGCCAGTTTTAGTGCTGTTGGATATGTAAAGCAGTTTCCAATTCTAGTGGTATTAAGTGTAAAGTGTGCGGTCAAAACTAAGTGTATAGGTTCATAGACCTATATACAAATACCAAATGTGTGTAAACAATTGATACAAAATGACAAAAAAAATACTTGAAACAAAGTCTGAAAAACAAGAGTCCTGAAATTAAATAAAAAATATATTGGTGCAAAAAACCTCTAAAAAAGGAAATAAAAAATTATGGTTACCGTATATAATCGAGTATAAGCCGACCCGAATATAAGCCGAGGCACCTAATTTTACCACAAAAAAAATGGGAAAACGTATTGACTCGAGTATAAGCCCAGGGTGTCCATGTGCATGCCTCACTGTGTCCATGTCCATGCCTCACTGTGTCCATGACTAGACTGACGTTTAACATGGGAGTCTATGGAAGGGGTGCCCGGCTTTGAAATATCGGTGGTCCCCTAGACAACAAACTTTGCACACTTGTAGGGGAAGAATGGGGCTACATGTGTGCCAAGTTTGGGGTCCAGGGAACCTATAGCCAGCCGGTACCCGGTCCCAAAAATCCGGAAGATCAGGCGCAAAAAGGTGACTCGAGTATAAGCCGAGGGGGGCATTTTCAGCACAAAAAAACATGCTGAAAAACTCGGCTTATACTCGAGTATATACGGTATGTTAAAAACAACCTTAACCACTTAAGGACTGGCCACCGCATATATACTGTGTCAGGACGGCCCTATTGTGCGAAACGACGTACCTGTACATCGTTTAATGCACGAGACACTGCGGGCACGTGCGTGCCCGCTGCACGGCAGGGGAACCGATGTGTGGGTCCGGCGCCCGCGATGTCCGCCGGCCACCCTCAATCGCTCCTCAGAGAGGCAGAACGGGGATCTGTCAATGTAAACAAAGCAGATCCCCGTTCTGACAGGGGAGTACAGAGAGATCTGCTGTTCCTAGTGATCAGGAACAGCGATCTCTCTGTACTCCCAGTCAGTCCAATCCCCTCCAGAGTTAGAAAGCACCTCCCTAGGGCACACTTAACCCATTGAATGCCCCCTACTGTTAACCCCTTCCCTTCCAGTGTCATTTATACAGTGGTCAGTGCATATCTTTCATCTGTGGTCACTGTAATAACATCACTGGTCACAAAAAAAGTGTCAAAAGTGTCCAATCTGTCCGCCTCAATGTCGCAGTCCCGCTAAAAGTTGCTGATCATCGGCACTACTAGTAAAAAAAAAATGCCATAAATCTATCCTCTATATTGTAGGCGCTATAACTTTTGCGCAAACCAATCAATATACGCTTATTGCGATTTTTTTTTTTTTTACCAAAAATATATAGAAGAATACGTATTGGCCTACACTGATGAATACAATGTTTTTTTTTGCTTTTTTATTGGATATGTAGTTTAGCAAAAAGTAAAAAAAATTTTTTTTCAAAATGGTCAGATTTTTTATTTATAGCGCAAAAACATAAAAATCACAGAGGTGATCAAATACCATCAAAAGAAAGCTCTATTCGTGGGGAAAAAAAGGACACAAATTTTATTAAGGTACAGCATCGCACGCCCGCGCAATTGTCAGTTAAAGTAACGCAGTGTCGTATTGCAAAAAATGGCCTGGTCATTAAAGAGGGGTTCCACCCATGATTTATTTTTATTTTTTAAAGTCAGCAGCTACAAACACTGTAGCTGCTGACTTTTAATAAGGACACTTACCTGTCCTACTCGCCTGCGATGTCAGCCCCCCCCCCCCGAGGCCGATCCCTCGATCCTGACAGCTCCCCGCGCCGCCATCCTCAGTAAGGGAAACAGGCAGTGAAGCCGTGTGGCTTCACTGCCCGTTTCCTACTGCGAATGCGCGAGTCTCGCATTGTTTTCTGATGGGCCGGCTGCTCTCTGGGATACACACAGTTCCCAGAAGGCAGCGCGCCCCATTCACCAGAAGACAACGTGAGGAGGATGCGGAAGAAGGCCAGCCGCGGATAAGGAAGAGGCAGATTAGGGACTTCCGCATAGCAACCAATATTTCTGGTGAGTAAAAAATTGTTTTATTTTTTTGTGAATTTTTTTTTTTTAGGGTGGAACTCCTTCCAGGGCTGAAGTGGTAATAACAAAAAATTACGTGCATAAAAAAATAGTCCATCTGTGAATCAACTGCTAGATCCAATGAAAATGTCCATCCAATGAAAACCAAAACAATTCAAAAGTAAAGGTTCAGTGCAAACATATCCAAAAATGCGTCACCACCATCCTGAGGAATAAATAGATGGCAGCTTGCCAGATCCAAAAAGCATCTATAAATGTGTTTCTCCACACTGGGAAATCAGCTGTTGATCACTTGCTGGAACTCAGTCTGAACACCGACTCCTGAAGAAATCCCAACAGGATCCTTGTGTGTGTGTCCCCACCAGGGTAATTCAGCTAGTTATGATCAGTCGCTGGGATTCACATTAGACACCGGCTTAAAGTGCTCAAAAATAAGCCTGTTGGAGAGGTAGAAAAAAGCTCATGGTGCATTACCTTTTTAAACAGATAAAAGTTTAATAAAAAAGTTTAATAAAAAGTTGCACTTACAAAAAATTTGATAAAATGGCACAATGGTGTGAGCATGACCGCCTGCAGTACGGTCTGCTCTAAAACGCCACACTGGCATTTTTAGTCCAGCAGACTTTCACTATACTGGCCAAGCGCACCCCTTTTTTAATTGTACAAGTTTCCAATTTAGATTAACATATGCTACAGCTCCAATTACTGAAATGACACTAGATTCCCTATTTCCACTCTGTATCACTTTGAGTACCATACTTTAATACTTCATAATTGTTCTGTGGACCTTTTATTGACATTCCAATGCTGGAGTGTGTATATATACATTAACACACACACACACACACACACACACACACACACAGGCGTAGCTTGAAGCTTGTGGGCCCCGATGCAAAGGTTGACCTGGGCCCCCCCCCCCCCATTACCACCCACCACTTCCACCGTGCGTGCAGATACATCCACCACACGCCAAGATACTCAAAGTGGCTTAAGAGTTTTGAGTTCCTCTTTACATCAGAGGACAGGGATTACCGCTGGAGAATCAGAGGACAGGGACCCCTGGCTGGTCACTTAGCAGAGCTCCTTTCGCATCCCAGCACTGTATACGCCCCCCCCCCCCCACACGGGCTGAAATCACATTCCTTTACACACAGTCTGTCAGTCTTCACAGGGTGTATCTGGCATTTATGTTGCCCCTCTGACCTGTGAAATTCTCTGGTCAGAATGGCAGTGTAGTTGCAGTAGGCAGATACACCCTGTGCAGATAAAGGCGGACTGGCTGTGTTGTAAAGGAATGTGATTTCAGCCCTGCGGAGAAGGAACAGTATAGGCTTTTGTTTCTGGATCGGATTTATGCGGACTCACATTGGAGGGGCATAAATTGGTTCCAGACACTGGGGCCCAGTGTCAAATTACTGGGGGGGGGGGATTTGTAGCGGGTGGTTACATTTAGGGGAGGCATCTGAGTGATAAATGGCTCAGATGCAGCAATTGTTAGGGTTCATGGACCAATTTATGCCAGGGTGTCCAGTTCCCCGTGGCCTGTAGGTGGCGCTGTCGCCATAGGCCGGGGTTGAACCACAATTGCAAGTCTGTACCCTTTTTGTCCTCTCGCAGTAGTACAGCGGGGCGGGGAACCTGCTGTGCATGCTGGGAGAGGGGATAAAAGGGGCAGACATCTTCCGCTTGGGGGTCTACGCCCAGGCACCTTCAGTCTGGGTGTGAGTGCTGGTGGTCTCCGGGAGCCCTCGGCCCGGGGATGGAGCTGCGATTCCACCCCAGACACCTTTAGTCTGGGGTGAGGTACTCTCTGGAGGCCTGGGGCCCAGTACCTTCGACTGGGTCCCGCAAGGGATGGAGGATTCCTAGGGTGTCCTCCGGTATTGGACACCCAAATCTAGGGCGAGGGGGACCAGAGAGGTGACCTTCCCGGAGATCCAGCGCAGCATTGGCTGGTGACGGCGGAGGCCTCTGGTGACCGTCCGGATGGATGACTCCCCTGACAGGGGCCGCATCTCAAGAAGGTAGTCCACATTCTCATGGTCGGTGGCAGAGACCTCAAGTCCAATTCACCCGGTCGGTGGCAGCGGCCACCCGGTCAGTGACAGCGACAGTGCGCCAAGCCTGTTTGGGCATACCGAAACAGGAGAGTAACAAGTTCATGTTTGTGCCTGGACCTTCCTCACCACCTTGTCTGTTCGTTGTCTAACCAGTCTGCTCTCAAAGAACTATTTATTGCTCTAAAATAATAAATAAGCGTTGGACTTTCAATGGTGTGGAACTTGGCTTTCTGGGAGTTTAAGGATCATCCTCAAGGGGAGCTTTGGCTCTGGACAGGGGCACAGACCCAAAGGTAATTGGGTATAGCTCACACCTCTACACACCTCAGGATACGAGCTGGTGGTGCATCACACTCTCTCCTCCCTGGTCCCCTAGACGAGTGCCATTGACAGAGAAGGAGGGAGTGAGAGGTGAGGTCGCTACATACATATATTACATACATACACACATCTACATTACTTACCTTATACTTGTGCAAACCTTAATAAAGTGTATTTAATACTATCTACCACATTAAGTTTATTCATAATATTATAGGATACCATCTGTTCAGGAAGATAAATTACTACCAATAGTCTCGGAGATGCCAGAACTTATTGTGGAGATGCCTGAAACTGAGGAAATTTTACTGGAAGATGTAGAAAGGTATACAGTGCTGCACCAAGTTCTTTTTTTTCCCTGCTTAGTCACTTAAGATCAGCTTGTTTGATTGCCTTGAGATCAACATTGAGTCAATTAAGGAAAACAGATAATAATAATGCATCAATTATTCAGGCCATTAGCCCTGGTTCACACTGAATGAAGCTTTGAAATCGTGCTACTTCAGTAGGATTTCAAAGCCGCTGGTCAGTGCGGTTTCAGGTGCTGCTTGCCGACATCTGTAAGACTTCATTGCACAGATGTCTATGCGGGTCGCACATGAAAATCGCCAAAAATAGTGCAGGAACGTTTTCAAAAATGGTTAAAGTCGAAGTCCCAACGATTTGAATAGTTCCGTAGGCATAAATAGGGTGTGACTTGCGGCATGACAAAGCGCACTGGTGTGAACGGGGGCTAAAAAAAAATGTCAAATTTAGCTAAAACCTTCAAGATTTTTCAAGGCTTGCTCTGGTTCTTTTCTTTCTTCTTATGCCGGTTTGACGCTCTCTCATCTTATAGGAAGCTATACTCTCAGATTGATAGCGATGGGCAGTCCGAGTTTCTTGGCCTCACACCCCATTCTTTTTCTCGCATGCTGGTCTCCAAGTTCTTTTCCAGCTGTCTTGGTGAGTAGCTAAAATCCACTTTAGTTTCAATAGTACATCGCCATTCACTGAAGAGAGACATTAAACTATTTCTATGCACACAATACATAGGAGGAAAATGTATTATGTACATTTAACCCATGCTGATGACTTGACCTTATACATAGCTGCTACTATCTCCATACTACATCTTGTACACAACAGCTGCTTTTGTCTTAATACTCCACCTTGCACACTAAAGCTACTCTTGTCTGCATATGTATAGCAAGCTATGTACTGCTTACCTTTTTTCTTTTTATGGTGGTGGTGCAAAATACAGTAACCTAGTGAAAGCAAGCAGAACTCATCACAACTACAGTAAACTGAAATCTGATTGGCTGCTATAGGATATTACGTTTTGTGCATAAAGACAGATTGCACAGCCTAATACATACATATCTAACAGTGTTTATGTTGTTTAATAGTTGAAGTGGAACTTTGAGCAAAAAAACCCCAAAAAAAATGACATGCAAGTTGCAGTCTGTCACTAGCATTTATAAATTCGTTTTTGGTTTTAAATGGACATTAAAAGACAAAAAAATTAAGGCTCAACTCAAGTTAATTTTTTTTTCCGTTTCAATGTTTTTATACTTTAAACATGAAGACACATTTTTACAAACAAGCCAGCTTGAAATGAAATATTTCCAGTCAAAGAACAAGCAAAAATCTTCTAAAACAGAGTTTCGGAGTTGTTACACGTCCATAGTACGACCAAACCTAAGGGAGGACATTTACATCAGAAACCTTTCCATTATCAATGTTCCAGCGGGTTTAGTATAGGCTGGATCTATTCAGTTATTTTTTTTAAAACAGTTACAGCAATACATCTTTTTTTTTTCTTTCTTCAAAACAGATTTAACCCTTATGGAAAAAAAAGACAACCATTGTAAGCACCCACACCAGACTTATAAGTTTTTTTCCCAACTGTCATTTTTGCTGGACAGCTTGGTCTGGTAAACAAAATGGAAAACCAACAGATTTACTGGCAGAATTAAAAGATAATTGAACTATGTTTCAGGGGACTCTGAAAACAAAAACTGCTATGTTAATGCTACAGACCAACTGCATCATTTGTGTACTGTTTATACTGCCCATAAGTTCCACTTTGTGACAAATATTAGGTTTTAGCTGCAGGTGGTGCAGCTCGGAAAATTCATAGCTCCTGCCCATACCCCTTCGAAAAAAATGGGGAATGGCTATAAGGGGGTTGCTGCATATTGAAATATTATTTGAACATTAGAAATCTTATTTAAATCTGGAGAACTAACTTACTCCTAATTTAGTATTTTTCCTTTCTTGAGACACTATCACATTTTATTGGATTTCACAGTGCTCTGCACACAGAAGGTCATCCGTATGGAGCAGACGGAGCCATATGGACGTATACGCATCACCCCTGGAAGACAGTATAAGCAAGACTGAGGACTCCACCAGTTACTCTGTTCTATTCAGTTTGGTCAAAACATGTTCTTACTTTTGAAACTATCTGTTCTTATGGTTTCTACAGAATAAATTATTTTTGTTTCTTGTGGATAAAATGCTGTCTCTTGTAACATAGGAAGTTAAAGCGTTACTTAACAAACATGTTATACTTACCTTCTCTGTGCAATGGTTTTGCAGAGACCAGCCCCAATTATCTTCTTCTGGAGTCCCTGCCAGCACTCCAGACCCCTTCTCTTTGGCGGGTGCCCTCACAGAAAGACGCTTTCCATGGGGGAACCTGTGTGTCCTCGCTCCTGAGTCCCCCTGCTGCACCCATTCACACAGACAGCAGGACTTGGCCCCGCCTCACAGCTGAAATGCAACAGAGTGTTGGAAAAAACTATGAAAAATGGCTCCCTAGTTCTTCCTGGTCACAATAAGCCTAAATCTGCCAGCTTTGTAAGTGTTTGAGAGACCAATGTTGGCAACTCTACATCAGGGGTAGACAACCTTTAAGAGGCGATGATCTACCTGAACAACATGCAAGAGATCTAAGATCACTAGGGTTTGGCACCCACTTTTTTTTTTTTTAAAGAAATCAACTAGCAAGGCCTAAATAAGTAAGAAAAAAATATAATATAACAAATGTCACTGTAAAAATATAAACAAACATACACTACCTTAAAAACGGACAGTGGACGATGTCAGTAGTTTATTTATTTTTCTCCATTTTTACCATTTAACTTTGTTGTTGTTGTTTTTTTACAATTTTTTTTTTTTACCATATATTTTTTTTATTTTGCTACAGATTTTTTTATGGGAGCGGGGGCTTTGGTAAAATATCAGGGGTCTAAACAGACCCCTGATGTGTCACCTTTGAGACAGAGGAATTGCCCAGACCCTTTCTCTGCAGCCTGAGCTGCAATAGGCAGTGAATGAATTGAAAGTGCTCTGTACTGAGCAGATTCCTGTTCATTCACAAACTGAAGCATAGTAAACAGTTTATTATGCCTCAGCTATGAATGGAAACAGGAGCGATCAGTACCAATCACTATGTGTTCATTCAGAAAATACATTTCCTGGACCCTTCCTGTTCAAAACTCATATATCATAGTGATTATACTTCCCTTGCACTGGAGGAGGACCCTACTAAACAACGGTCTGTGCATTTGACTCTAGCTCTATCTTGGACATGTAACATGCAGCCTATCTGACCAAGGTAGATTTTTCTGTAACCATGTCACATTTTATTGGATAACTAACAGCTTTAATACAGCCATCACTGTCCAGGGCTTAAAAATACCAGGCTCCTTCTCCAACCCTACCATCTGTACCAGGGTTGGATCCCTAGAAGAGGTAGACAATGAAGAGGACCTGGAGGTGGTGTTAGAGGCAGCAACAGCAGAATGCTTACCCCCAGCCTCTACAGCCTCTATGCAGAAAGAGTACAAAGACCTGTTAAAACTAAAGACATTTCCTGTTCATTAACCACTTAAGCCCCAGACCATTTTTGTTGCTAAAGGACCAGGCCCCTTTTTGCGATTCGGCACTCCGTCGCTTTAACTGACAATTGCGCGGTCGTGCGACGTGGCTCCCAAACAAAATTGACGTCCTTTTTTTTCCCACAAATAGAGCTTTCTTTTGGTGGTATTTGATCACCTCTGCGGTTTTTATTTTTTGCGCTATAAACAAAAATAGAGCGGCAATTTTGAAAAAAATGCAATATTTTTTACATTTTGCTATAATAAATATCCCTAAAAAAGATATAAAAAAAAAATGTATTTTTCCTCAGTTTAGGCCGATACGTATTCTTTTACATATTTTTGGTAAAAAAAAAAAAATCGCAATAAGCATTTATTGATAAAATAGGGGATAGTTTTATGGCATTTTTATTAATAATTATTTTTTACTAGTAATGGCGACGATCAGCGATTTTTATTGTGACTGTGACATTATGGCGGACACATCGGACACTATTTTGGGACCATTGTCACTTTTACAGCGATCAGTGCTATAAAAATGCACTGATTACTGTGAAAATGACACTGGCAGTTTAGGGGTTAGCATGTAGGGGGCGCTAAAGGGGTTAAGTGTGACCTAATGTGTGATTCTAACTGTAGGGGGGTGTGGCTTTGCGTGTGATGTCACTGATCGTCGTTCCCTATGATAGGGAACATACGATCAGTGACAGGCTCACTAGGAAGCACGGGGAGAGGTTTGTTTACACTTACCTCTCCCCGTTCTTCAGCTCTGTGACCCGATCGCGGGACACCGGTGGCGATCGGGTCAACGGTCATGGAGTACCCGACCAGGTCGCGAGCATGCGCGCGACCCACGGCTGTGCATATTAAAGGGGACGTACCTGTACGCCAATATTTCCAGCCGTGCCATTCTGCCGACGTACATCGGCGCGCGGCGGTCGGCAAGTGGTTAAAAAATATAATCAATCTAAGGACTATTGGGTAAATCGGGTAAAGATATTAATTCTTCCAAAAATCATTGCTAAACTCTATCCAGTGGAAAAAGTTCACAAAAAGTCTTCCAGTTGTAGACTCAGCCAGCTCAGTCTTAAACATGGTACTGTACCTATAAGATGATGTTCCTCCATTCAAAGATTCTGCGGATAGAAAGTTTGAAACACTTTTAAACGCTCTTTTTACTCTCCCAGCTCTACAACCAGCTGTTGCTGCAATTACTATCTAAAAAGCCACAGCCAACACAATTCTGTATTCAAGGACCACAATTACAGCAATTACCTTCTGCCTTGCTCTTTTGTGTGGATGCCCTGAAACAACTTATGACAAATCTCCAGAATGGCTCTGCTTTCCATTTACATGTACAGAAACTTGTGGCTCAAAGCCTGTCAGCAGAAGCTGCCTTTAAAGCGGTAGTAAATTCTGTAACTCCAGCAGCGCACTGTCACCACTGCAAAGGCTTCCATCCCCACCCAGTGAAGATATTTGGGGGAACATCTTCGGGTCCTTCCGGGTTTGGTGAAAGCAGCATAGTCACCAGACGTTTTAGGAAGCTTCAGCAGCCATTTACTGACTGTCAAATAAGCCTCAGCAGAGAGAAGTCTAATATATATTCAAGTATGATTAATGCCTGTGTATACTTCATTAATATTGCAGCCAATTCCTTCTCAATCCAATGCATTGACACTGGCCTACTTCCAGGTAACTGTGTTAAGTTTAAGTATAAACTGAAGTTGGGTACTGGCATACATACTGTAGATTAACTGACTCCTTGCAGAATACATGGTCATCTGTGGCTACCTTCAGATTATGATCAAATTATTATTATCTAGTAGTTAGCTTCCTTCTTTTTCCGTCTATTTTACGCATATGCGGCAAGCCTCAATTATTGCGCCTAATAAATATAGATTATATACAAGTATTGTTTTTTGCAAAAATCCAAAGTACCTGCTGAAATTTTCTTTAGTTGCAAAAATTAAGGGTTCATGTTTTTTCTTTGTTGCCAGCAGCGCATAATACCAAGGTACAGATAAATCCTTATTGATAGACCTTATTGATTAAAAATAACCAGGAAACACAATGAAGACTTTGAACAATTTAATTCTTAGTGTACAAGAAGTTTAGAGGTACATGGTAAATGTGTGTGCAAGATGGGTGAGGCGCAAACTAATTAAGAGATCTCATTAAAACATATTAAGAAGCACCTCATGCCATTCCAAGAGTGGAGCGAAGTTTTGAAGATGCCTCAGCTGGCAAGGACACTATTGCGTTCTGCAACTCCTGCGGGAAGTGCTGTGCCATGTTTCTCAAAACCATAATTAGAACTTCCTCTGTGTCTGCAGGGGTAATCATAGAGATAGGAATAATTTTTAATGCCAATGTAAGAGAATACTAAAAGTAGAGGACATGATCTAAAGACATTCGCACATAAAGAATTAAAAGTCAACTCCAGGTAGGTATAGAGTCAATTAACCACTTAAGGACCAAGCCTATTTCTGACAATTGTTGTTTACAAGTTAAAATCAGTATTTTATGCTAGAAAATTACTTAGAACCCCCAAACATTATATATTTTTTAGCAGAGACCCTAGAATAAAATGGAGATCGTTGCAATACTTTGTCACACCGTATTTGCACTGCGGTCTTACAAGTTCTATTTTTTGGGGAAAAATACACTTTTTTAAAATAAAATATAAGAAACCGGTAAAGTGAACCCAATTTTTTTGTATAATGTAAAAGATAATGTTACACCGAGTAAATTGATATCTAACATGTCATGCTTTAAATGGTGTCAAATTACGGTACAAAAAAATCTCCATAGGCAACTCTATTTTTTTTTACAGTTTACCTATTTAGCATTACAGAGGTATTCTAGTGCTAGAATTATTGCTCTATAACGACTGTGGCAATACCCCACAAGTGTGGTTTGAACACTGTTTACATATGTGGGCACGACTTGCGTATGCGTTCGCTTCTGCACGCTTCTCTAACAGGGCGCTTTAAATACATTTTATTTTTTTCTTAGGCCCCTTTCACACAGAGGCGCTTCTTAACTGCCAGTAAAACACTGAATGCTTTTGAAGAGCTTTCCATTTCAATGGAAAGTGGCGTTCTTTTACTGCCCTGCCAGTGCACTGCCCCAGTGTGAAAGCATTCATTGATTTTAATGGAAATAGATTTTCGTGAGTATTTCAGGCGCTTTTTTTAGCGTGAAAGCACCTGAAAAGCGCCTCAGTGTGAAAGGGGCTTTATTGATTTTATATTTTTACACTTGTCCCTTTAAAATTCTGATCACTTGTGTTCCTAATTACAAGAAATGTAAACATCCCTTGTAATAGAAATAAGCAGTACAGGGCCTCTTTAATGTGAGATCTGGAGTCAAAAAGTCCTCAGATATCACATTTATACTTAAAACAAAAAAAAAACAAAAAAGTCATTTTATTTTTCTACATAAAAAAATGGACCCTTTAAGGCTCCATGCACACTGGAGCTCAAAAATGGCAGTTTTTTGGAGTTTGGGCGTTTTTCTTAAAAGCCCATAAATTCCACTCTATGTTATCCTATTGGTCCATGCACACATGGACGTTTTTGGACGTTTATCAGCAGTGGAGTTTATGGGCTATTTTCTGAATGCCATAAAATTGCGTTCAAGAGCAGTCCTGGAAACGCCAGATGCCGGTAAAAGGTGTTAAATGAGGGTTAACGCTGTAAAAAGAGCATTAAACCTCGTTGGGCGTTTCTCTGACTCTATTCAAAGTCAATGGTTCCCTATGGATCATTATGATCCGACTTGCGGTGCGACTTGCATGCTGAGGATGAAGGGGAACCCCGCCAAAAAAAAAAAAAAAAAATTGGCGTGGGGTTCCCCCTCGGACGATACCAGGCCCTTCGGTCTGGTATGGATTTTAGGGGAACCCCCTGCGCAGGAAAAACGGCGTGAGGGTCCCCCCAAAATCCATACCAGACCCTTATCTGAGCACGCAGCCCAGTCGGTCAGGAAAGGAATGGGGACGAGCCAACGCCCCCTCCCCCCTGGACCGTACCAGGCCACATGCCCTTAACATGGGGGTAGGTGCTTTGGGTCAGAAGGGCCCTGCGCCCCCCACCCCAAAATACCTTGTCCCCATGTTGATGAGGACAAGGGCCTCTTCCCGACAACCCTGGCCGTTGGTTGTCGGGTTTGCGGATGGGGGCTTATCGGAATCTGGGAATCCCCTTTAATAAGGGGGCCCCCAGATCCCGGCCTCCCACCCTATGTGAATGAGTATGGGGTACATCGTACCCCTACCCATTCACCTGGAGAAAAATGTGTCAAAAATAAAACACACTACAAAGGTTTTTAAAGTAATTTATTAGACAGCTCCGGGGATCTCTTCCGACTTCTCCGCTCTCCTCCCGCTCTCCGGTTCTTCTGCCGGGCTCCTCCGCTATTTTCTGCTCTTTTGCTAGCGTTGGCCCGGTCTTCTCCATCGTCTTCTTCCCTCTTCTCTTCTTCCAATGTTGACATGACGCTCTCTCCCGCTGTAATGCCGCGTGCGCAACGAATTATATAGGCATGGGGCGTGGTAACCGGGTGATGTCATTAATAAGTCATTGCGCCCCGCGCACACGGCATTACAGCGGGAGAGAGCGTCGTGTCAACATCGGAAGAACAGAAGAGGGAAGAAGACGACAGAGAAGACCGGGCCAACGCTAGCAAAACAGCGGCAAAAGAGCAGAAGATAGTGAAGGAGCCCAGCAGAAGAACCGGAGAGCGGCAGAAGATCCGGAGAGCGGGAGAAGAACCGGAGATCGGGAGAAGAAAGCGGAGAAGTCGGAAAAGACCCCCGAAGTCGGAAGAGACCACCGGAGCTGTCTAATAAATTACTTTAAAAACCTTTGTAGTGTGTTTTATTTTTGACACATTTTTCCCCAGGTGAATGGGTACGGTGTACCCCATACTCATTCACATAGGGTGGGGGGCCGGGATCTGGGGCCCCCTTATTAAAGGGGGCTCCCAGATTCCGATAAGCCCCCGCCCGCAAACCCCAACAACCAAAGGCCAGGGTTGTCGGGAAGAGGCCCTTGTCCTCATCAACATGGGGACAAGGTGCTTTGGGGTGAGGGAGCAGGGCCCCCCTGCCCCAAAGCACCTAACCCTATGTTGAGGGCTATGCGGCCTGATACGGTCCAGGAGGGGGGGGGCGTTAGCTCGTCCCCACCCCTTTCCAGACCGACCAAGCTGCTTGCTCGGATAAGGGTCTGGTATGGATTTTAGTGGAACCCCCACGCCGTTTTTTTCGGCCTAGGGGGTTCTCCTTAAAATCCATACCAGACTGAAGGGCCTGGTATCGTCCGAAGGGGGAACCCCATGCCATTTTTTTTTCTTTCATTTTTTTTGGCGGGGTTCGTCTTCATCCTCAGCACACAAGTCGCACCGCAAGTCGGATTATAATGATCCGACTTGCGGTGCGACTTATATTCAAGTCAATGGGCTCCCATAGGGAACCATTGATTTTGAATAGAGCCAGAGAAACGTGGCTGAAATCCAGCGCCGCTAAACGTGCATTGACGGCAATGCAAAACGCTGATAAAACAGCGTTTTTAAAGCAGCGCTTTCCTGACAGCAATCCGGCGTTCAAAACTGCCGTTTTTGAGCTCCAGTGTGCATGCCGGCAGGAAGTGAAGTTTCACATCGCTCCGGTCCTCCAAGGGTATAGAGTCGAGTTGGGGCCATCTTGCCCTCACTCGACTTCCTGCCCATCAGTACATTGGATCGGATAGTTTCCACTGCTGCTGATCTCTCCGGTAAGCGGCTGAAAAGACCGGGAAGCGGTGGGAGGGGCACCTCTCCCGCTGCCCATAAAAGTAATACCGTGATGAATCCGCTACTGGGACCACTTTGATGTTAAAGAAGATTGCCCACTGTGTAAAAAAATACCGGGGTTATAGCAGCTAGCTGCTGCCATAACCCCGGTATTTAACGTCAAAGTAGCAACGTATATCCACGGTGGGCGTAAGTGGTTAATATAATATGCAAAACTGCAGCAAACAATATGCATGTGAAAATGCAATAGTAGTGAGGCTCCTCATAAAAGTCCTTATAGCAGTGGCGGCCCGTCCATAGGGGGCGCATGGGCGCCGCCCCCCCCCCCCCCCCAAAGCCAGTCACACAAAAAAATATATATAAAAAAAAGAAAATGTCCCTTTAAGAAAAAAAAAAGTACCTTTTAAGTACTGGGGCGGGCGCCGAGCGCCGGTCACAGTGCGCTATGAAAGCGTGATGCCAATGCAATCCCGTGATTGCAGGCAAGACGCTTCATTTGCAGTGTTTTTTGATGCTCTGTGGCGTTTTTGGGTGCGCCTCTAAGCGCTCATTGGGTCACACTGCTTCTCCTTCATGTCTGGTCAGTGCTGTCCCCGGCGCGTGTCACTTCCGGTTTCGGGTCTGTGCGGAGGAGCCAGGCAACTGAGGCAAGGTAAGGTACTTCTAACAGCGGCAGCCTGTATTTTGTATTTTCTTTCAACCCCCATATACAGCATCTGTATGTGTTCTTCTCAGTCTGGGATCAGACTGAGGATGGATGGAGCCGTGCTTCACCTCTCTGCCCTGCCTGGAATCAACCTCCGCTCAGCCCTTCACCCGACAATCTGCTGTGGAGCCTTCATTACACATCTCCGTATGTGTGAGCTGTGAGGGCTCCCAGCCCTGCGTCCTCCTAGAGTCATGCTGTGCAGGTCTGTGTATTCTCTCATCTCTCTCTCCTCTCATCTGTATCTATCTACAATTTCTCTCTCTCTCTCCATCTCTCTCTCTCTCTCCATCTCTCTCTCTCTCTCCATCTCTCTCTCTCTCTCCATCTCTCTCTCTCTCTCCATCTCTCTCTCTCTCCATCTCTCTCTCTCTCCATCTCTCTCTCTCTCCATCTCTATCTCTCTCCATCTCTATCTCTCTCCATCTCTATCTCTCTCCATCTCTATCTCTCTCCATCTCTATCTCTCCCCCTCTCTATCTCTCCCCCTCTCTATCTCTCCCCCTCTCTATCTCTCCCCCTCTCTATCTCTCCCCCTCTCTATCTCTCCCCCTCTCTCTCCCCATCTCTCTCCCCATCTCTCTCCCCATCTCTCCCCCTCTCTCTCCCCATCTCTCCCCCTCTCTCTCCCTCTCTCTCTATCTATCTCTCTATCTCTATATATCTATCTCTATCTATCTATCTATCTCTATCTATCTCTATCTCTCTCTATATCTCTCTATCTTTCTCTATCTCTCTCTCTATATGTATCTACCTCTCTCTCTCTCTCCTATCTATTATCTGTCTATATATCTCTTTATCTATCTCTATCTGTATCTATCTCTCTCTCTCTATCTATCTGTATCTCTCTCTCTCTCTCTCTCTATCTATCTGTATCTATCTATCTGTATCTCTCTCTCTCCTATCTATTATCTCTCTCTCTCTCTCTCTCTCTCTCTCTATCTATCCATCTATCTGTATCTATCTCTCTCTATTCTATCTATCTATCTATTTCTCGATCTCTCTATCTATTTCTCGATCTCTCTATCTATCTATTTATATATTCTATATCTATCTATCTGTATATCTGTCTATTTGTCTGTCTGTCCTATCCAATCTATCTGTCTGTCTGTAGGCCCCATCACAGGCGAGTGACAAGGGGGGGGGGGGGTGGGTTGGGGTTTTGTTTGCGCCCCCCTAAAAAAATGGAGCACCAGCCGCCACTGCCTTATAGATGTATATACACTCACCAGCCACTTCATTTAGGTACACCTGTTCAACTGCTTGGTAACAAATAATAAGCTAATCAGCCAATCAAATGGCAGCAACTCAATGTATTTAGGCATCAAGATGTGTAGAGGACAACTTTCTGAAGTTCAAACCAAGCATCAGAATGGGGAAGAAAGGGATTTAAGTAACTTTGAAAGTGGCATGGTTGTTGGTGTCAGACGGGCTGGTCTGATTATTTTAAAAACAGCTGATCTACCGGGATTTTCACGCACAGCCATCCCTAGGGATTACAGAGAATGGTCCGAAAAAGAGAAAGTATCCAGTGAGCAGCAGTTGTGTGGATGCATTTTCACAGAATACCATCTCTGAACGCACAACACATCGGCGAGAGTGCTACCCACTACACCACTGTGCCGCCCAATGAAATGCGTAGGGTGGGCTTTTTATCAGAACGCCAAAAAGCTTCACCCTACGTCTTATTAAAGTGACACAGTTGCACATTGGGATTTAATTTGAACATTTTAGTGAAGGATTCTTTTATATGTTGTGGAGGAATTTTATTTCTATAATTTTTTATTATCATAGCTCGGGCTGCTGTGTCTCAACCAAAAAGGAGAGAGAGTCCCAAGACAGCCGAGGCTCCCGTGCACATCACTGGATCGAGATGGGACTCAGGTGAGTATTAGGAGGGCTGTGGGGGGCTCCTACACACAGAAGGTTTTTTACCTTCATGCATAGAATGCATGATGGTAAAAACCTTCAGCCTTTACGACCACTTTAAAAACAGTTTTTATGTCTGCTTGGACATCAGCCTTAATATATTTGGTTTTACCCACTAGTATGTTACAAAGAGCGGTGTCTCTAATGCAGTGGATATAGGAGATCAGTCTACCCACATCCCTAAATACATGCAGAAAAAAATGCACTCCGAAGAGGGCGGTTCCTCAGTGGGATTTTTTAGGGTGACTGTTGAAAACCTCTATAAGAAGTAACAGAGTACAAGGGTATTTGTCATAAAGACTAGTTGTTTATTTGAAAAAGTTTTCTACAATATTTATAAAATATGGTATAATATGGAGGGCTACTACTCTATGCGCACAACACGCATCCAAATGACCAGTGTGTAGCAATGAAAGAAAATAATCACAACGCATATAAAGCCACATAGTGAAGCCGCACCGGGACAAAGCAACAGGACCAAGGCAAGATTGTCAGACACTATTTTCCTGCCGACACCAGGCAAGCAGGAACCAGCTTTTGGTGGACATACTTGCATATCCGCTGCAGCTTTTTGGATCAGATACCTGCCACATTATTCGACGGACATTACGCCCATTGGGGTCCTTTGTGTGTGCCCCCTGGTGCGGCTTAGGCTAGGCAACAACATCATTCTGGTATAGCCTCACTATTTAGGCTTCAGTCCTAGCCCTTAGGTGTGGCTTATGCGTGGCAATACTACCATTCCAGGCACATTTGCATCTTGGGAAGTCATCCCCACTGTACAGACAGCAGTTTCACTGCGCCTGTGCTGTGAGGTTAGGGTTGGACACCTTTTACGCCCCCTGTGGGCCAAGCCACCTACCAGGACCCTACCATCTGAAATGAGGGTCCACCTCTGTCACCCGCCAGTCTGACCTTCCAGGGAACAACAGCACCATCAAATTAGAACTTTAGTGCCTTTTTATTCTTTACTACTACCAAACACGTGTGTACTCCATTCATAGGATATCATTCATCACAAAAAGGTGCAGCACCCCACCCCTGAAGAAGAGGCTGTACAATCCAAAGGCCTTAAAACATTGGGTATCTGTCCCATTCTTGGGACAGAGCCGGGTCCTGTACTACATTCTCTGTTTTCCTTTCTTATGTAATCCATGATATCTGTTTATATGTGTTGTGATTATTTTCTTTCATTGCTACACACTGGTCATTTGGATGCGTGTTGTGCGCATAGAGTAGTAGCCCTCCATATTATACCATATTTTATAAATATTGTAGAAAACTTTTTCAAATAAACAACTAGTCTTTATGACAAATACCCTTGTATTCTATTACTTTATTTAGAGGTTTTCAACAGTCACCCTAAAAAATCCCACTGAGGAATAGCCCTCTTCGGAGTGCATTTTTTTCTACCCACTAGTATGCACCTATAATTATCATACATTCATCATACATAATATTACTTGCCACCGAGTGTAGATATGTCACCAAAGTGACAATTGATCGCTATGATGAGTACTCTGTAGACTGTTTTAAATATTGTAGATGCACTGGAGCCCAGTAACAGCAATTACATGTATTACATATATAAAATACACCACTTATGACTATAGTAACACATTTTGTCTTCTGGAGGCAGTAAATACTATACACACATAAAAGTATACTATACACAAAGTTAAAGTGGTTGTAAACCCACTTATGCAACTTGCACCTACAGGTAAGCCTAGATTAAGGCTTACCTGTAGGTGTTTGCAATATTTCCTAAACCTACACGGTTTAGGAGATATTTTCCAAAAAAGAATGCACCGTTGTCTACGGCGCATGCGCGCCATAGACAACGGCGCTGCCGCACTGTCAACGCCGATTTAATCAATGGATGATGCCGGCTTTGACGGCTCCCACGCGCATGCGCGGTGACGTCATCGCCGCTCCGGCCAATCAGAGCGCCGAAGCGGTGATATTCCGGAGCGATGTCTGTGGCCGGAGGGGGAGACGAGGATGGCTTCGATCTAAGGTAAGTAATGCACAATGAGCTAGTATGCTCGTATGTTTTTTTTTTTTTATTGGGTTTACAATCACTTTAAGGTTCTTAACCTTGTATACCTGGTTGGATCTCCTTTGTCCCCAAGACATGACTACATATTCTTGCAATGTCATCGATGTGTTTGACAACCTACAAGAAAGAAACGCATATTGGAGTGAACATGTCATCAGACAAATATAAATAAACCTGAACCTGTCATCATTAAAGAGGCTAGAATAACAAAACATACCGGAACCAAAAATAAGTTTATAGATACTGTATATACTCGAGTATAAGCCGAGTTTTTCAGCACATTTTTGTGTGCTGAAAATGCCCCCCTCGGCTTATACTCAAGTCTGTGTCCATCTTCACATTTGTGTGCCTGATCCCGGCCAGCCGTAGGTCACCTGGACCGCAAACTTGGCACACATGTAGCCCCACTCTTCCTCTACAAGTGTGCAAAGTTTGTTGTCCAGGGGACCTACGGCCGGGGAGCACCGATTTCTCAAACCTGGACACCCCTTCCATAGACTCCCATGTTAAACAGTAATTTCTCCGGTGATTTGGGGACCCGGTACTGGCCGGCCCTAGGTCCCCTGGACCCCAAACTTGGCACATATGTAGCCCCACTCTTCATCTACAAGTGTGCAAAGCTTGTTGTCCAGGGGACCTACGGCCGGGGAGCACCAATTTTTCAAAACCGGGCACCCCTTCCGTAGACTCCCATGTTAAACGTCAGTCTAGTCACACAGCGCCGGAGATCAGGTAGGGAGATTGGGCACAGTGAGGCATGGGCACAGTGAGGCATGCAGATGGACACCCTAGGCTTATACTTATACAAGTCAATACGTTTTCCCAGTTTTTTGTGGTAAAATTAGGTGCCTTGGCTTATATTCTGGTCGGCTTATACTCGAGTATATACAGTACATCTGAATTGCAGGAACCTTGACATGAGCAACATGCAATGATATGATCTAGCTTATCAAGCTCCAACTCACACACAGGAGAACATGTGCTGGGGCATGTAACACCCTAAATACAGGTGTAACATGCTCCAAAAGGTGAACTTATCCTTTAATTCTAACAGCTAGGAGATGGTTTGGGATCAGTGCAAGTTGGAGGTGCCCGGATGAAGACTTTGAATAACTTCTGAATAAGAGTTTTTTTTTTCCCTTTGTTTTGTTTTTTTTAAGTACCGTAGTTAAAAAGTATTTCATCAGGCCTATGCACATTAGTCTTATTTTTATATAAAATTTACACAGCAGTCCATATGCCTTCTCACTAATAAAAGTAGCAGAAACGTGACATAGTCTGAAGTGAAGTGGAGGAACTGGATCCCAGCAGAATACAGTTCAGTAAAGGTGTGTTCCCTGGCTGTTTCCTGAACTGTGTTCAAAATGCACTACCTTTCCAATCTGCCGTGGGTGCCAATACATTGCCAACATCACCCCAGATTTTGTGCATTCTGGTGCAATTTGCAGCCCATTCAAATGGCTGCCAAATCGCACTACAGGGGGAATCACAGCTGCGTTCCTGTGCAATTCTGCTGTACACTGGCCCTTAAAGTGTTACGAGGACCCTGCATTCACTATATCTGGTCTCCCTCAGTACACAGAACATGGAAATGCAATTATTTGAGTAATGCAATTATTTGAGTAATGCAATTATTTGAGTAAATATAAACTGCTAAATACCTTTTCTCATCAGCAGTTAGAGCAGTCTTGTGACTTCTAGCAGTGTCTGGTTAAAGCTTGTAGGAGAAGTTTTCATTCTCCCCCGATTGTCCTATGAGGCTGCATGACCCCTGACCTTCTGTCTGGACAGTGCTAATCACATGCACCCTCCCAAGAAAAAAAACAACTCTCTAGCAATACACAAACTGAGCATGTGCAGAGTGCCCCCAAGACTCTGTACTTTCAGCAGATAGATTGGGGACTGTGGAAGAAGGGGAGGATCAGAGAAGACAGGATCAAACGGCCTGTTTACACAATGCAGATGATTAACTCCTTAGTTTCCACAGTGAGTATAACAAGCATGCTTTACTGAATATACAGACTGATTTTACGGTTTGGGGTTTAGTAACACTTTCAAGATAAATGCTGGGAGTGCTTACATTTCTAGAGTATACCAAATTGTGACGACTAGACTTCTCTCCTCTGTTAAATACAAACAGTCCTAAGCACATTTAAAACTCCTGTAACTGAAAATAAATTTCATGTGTATTTAGGATTACAGGAATATTATGCAAAGACTGTTGTTAGTAACAAATAAGGGCATATTACATATTCACAACAAACAACCCTTGGCGCCAATCAGATGTTTACATGTTGGAAATAACTGCCAAGTGGCAGCTTATTGCTTACATTAGGGCACCACGCTACTATTTAGTACCTAATCTATCTGTTCATGATGCACACAATCAGCCACAGTTCACAAACATATAGAAGCAAAATGACATTGCTTTCCAATTTAAAGCAGTTGTATACCCCGCTTTCACATTTTTACCTACAGGTAAGCCTATAATGAGGCTTACCTATAGGTAAAATTAATATCTCCTAACCCTGTACGATTTAGGAGATATTCATCTTGCATGCAGCTGCTGACGTCCGTGGCGCATGCGCTCTGAAGGTCCGGCGGATGCCGACGGAAAATCAGAGCTCCTTCCTGGAAAGAGGACCCCCATGCGCATGCGTGACGTCATCGCGGCTCCAGCCACTCACAGCTTTGGAGCCACAAACTCGGAAGAAACGCAGAGGGAACAGGTCAGCTCCCTCAGCGGTGACTGGGAGGTGATGGTGGCGCTTCATTCTAAGGTAAGCGTTTCATAATGAGCGGTGCATACTAGCTCATTATCGCTTTGCCTTACAGGTTTTTTTTTGTGGGTATACAACCACTTTAACTACTTAACGACCCGCCCATAGACGAAAGACATCTACAAGGCGGTTTGTTAACTCTGGGAGGGCGTACATGGACGTCCCCTGCCATACCCTGCGATACCCGGCCGTACTCGGCCTCTGTATGTGGCCAGGCTGTGGAAGAATCTATTTTGGGGTGTCATTTTTGGTATGTACATGCTATGTGTTAGAAATATTGGATAAATGGACAACTTTGTGTTAAAAAAAAAAAAAAAAAGCGTTTTAACCACTTCCCGTCCGCCGGCCGTCATATGACATCCTTGACTTAGTGCGGGGATATCTGAATGATGGGAGCAGCTACAGGCATCATTCAGATATTAGCTTTTTCAGCCGGCGATTCCCTACACCATAAGAACGATCATAGCGGCTGTTCTGCCACTTGATCGTTCTTACGAGAGGCGACGTCCCCCCCTCCCGCCGCCCTCCAGTGCTTCTATCGACTCACCGCTACGATCAAAGCCAGGATCGTTTTTTTTTTTTTTCTTATTTCAGGCTTCCCAGCCTAGAGGTGAGATGTGGGGTCTTATTGACCCCATATTTCACTGAAAAGAAGACCTGTCATGCCATATTCCTATTACAAGGGATGTTTACATTCCTTGTAATAAAAATAAAAGTGATCAAAAAATTTATTTTGGGGGAAAAACGTGTCAAACTAAAATAAATAAAGCAAAATGAATAATAAAAAAAAAAATATATGTTTTTAAAGCGCCACCTGTCCCCGTGTGCTCGCATACATAAGTGAACGCATACGCAAGTCCCGCCCACATTAGAAAACGGTGTTCAAACCACACACGTGAGGTATCTCTGCGAACGTTAGAGCGAGAGCAATAATTTTGGCCCTAGACCTCCTCTGTAACTCAAAACATGTAACCAGTAAAAATATTTAAAGCGTTGCCTATGGGGATTGGCGCCATTCCACGAGCATGTGCAATTTTGAAGGGTGACATTTTAGGTATCTATTTACTCCTCGTTACTTCATCTTTCACATTATGCAAAAACATTGGGCTAACTTTACTTTTTTTTTTAAACCAAAAAACGCGTTAGAAAAATTGCTGCGCAAATACCGTGCGAGATAGAAAGTTGCAACGACCGCCATTGTATTCTCTAGGGTCTTTGCTAAAAAAAATATGTAATGTTTTGGGGTTCTATGTAATTTTCTAGCAAATAAATGATGTTTTTTACATGTAGGAGAGAAATGTCAGAATTGGCATGGGTGCTCCAGAATGCCTGAAGGTGCTCCCTGCATGTTGGGCCTCTGTATGTGGCCACGCTGTGTAAAAGTCTTACACATGTGGTATCGCCATACTTGGGAGGAATAGCAGAATGTGTTTTGGGGTGTAATTTGTGGTATGCATATGCTGTGTGTGAGAAATAACCTGCTTTGTGAAAAAAAAAAAAAAGAAAAAAAAAAATCTTGATTTTGCAAAGAATTGTGGGAAAAAATTACAACTTCAAAAAACTCACCATGCCTCTTTCTAAATACCTTGGAATGTCTTCTTTCCAAAAAGGGGTCATTTGGGGGGTATTTGTACTTTTCTGGCATGTTAGGGTCTCAAGAATTGAGATAGGACGTCAGTATATCAGGTGTGATCAATTTTCAGATATTGGCACCATAGCTTGTGGACTCTATAACTTTCACAAAGACCAAATAATATGCACCAATTTGTACTTATTTTTACCAAAGATATGTAGCAGTATAAATTTGGCCAAAATTTAGGAAGAAAAAATACTAATTTGCTAAATTTTATAACGGAAACAACAAAAAATTATTTTTGTTTTTTACAGAATTTTCAGTCTTTTTTGTTTTATAGCGCAAAAAATAAAAAACCCAACGGTGATTAAATACCACCAAAAGAAAGCTCTATTTGTGTGAAAAAAAAGGACGAAAATTCCATTGGGGTACAGTGTTGTATGACTGAGTAATTGTCATTCAAAATGTGAGAGCACCGAAAGCTGAAAATTGGTCTGGTTATTAACCACTTCCCACCCGGCCACTGTATATATACGGCCGGGTGGGTGCTCTCTCCTTCTGAGTGGACGTTCCTGAACGTCCTTCAGAAGGAGCGTGATCGCGCGCGCACCCGCGCGATCCCGATGCGCGCGTGTCCCGCGGACACGCCGCATCTCGGAACAGCAGGAGGGCACTGTGATTCGCCCTCCTGATCGGCACGATGGCTGTGTGTAATCACAACCATCGTGATGTAAACACAGAGAGGGGGGGGCTGGCACTTGTGAGGGGATCGCGCCGCCACGTGCACGCGCAGCGGCGCGATCCCGATCTGCCTGTACCCCCCAGAGATAGAAGGTGTGTGCAAACAGGAGGGCCATGTGATTGGCCCTCCTGATGACATGACGGCTGTCCAATGACAGCCGTCATGTAATGTAAACACAGAGCAGTTGTAACTGCTCTGATCTCTTCCTCTCCTCACACAGAGCCTGTCAGTGAGGAGAGGAAGAGACAATCTGTGCTGCAGCCGGGAGATCAGTGAGTTTTTAGCTGTTTGTCTGCTGTTTACCCACTGATCACCCAGCTAGTGTCCCCAAAACACAGTGTCCCCAAAACAGTGTCCCCAAAACACAGTGTCCATAAAACACAGTGTCCATAAAACAGTGAAAACATCTGCCCGCCAACATCTTGCGCATCTGCCCGCCAACATCTGGCACAGCTGCCCGCCAACATCTGGCACAGCTGCCCGCCAACATCTGGCACAGCTGCCCGCCAACATTTGGCACAGCTGCCCACCAACAGCTGCCCACCAACAGCTGCCCACCAACATCTGGCGCAGCTGCCCGCCAACATCTGGCGCAGCTGCCCGCCAACATCTGGCGCAGCTGCCCGCCAACATCTGGCGCAGCTGCCCGCCAACATCTGGCGCAGCTGCCCGCCAACATCTGGCACAGCTGCCCGCCAACATCTGGCACAGCTGCCCACCAACATCTGACCGCCAACAGCTGGCACATCTGCCCGCCAACATCTGCCCTGCCAACATCTGGCACATCTGACTCCCAACATCTGGCAGTAAACATCTGCCCGCCAACAGCTGCCACATCTGCCCACCAACAGCTGCCACATCTGCCCGCCAACAGCTGCCACATCTGCCCGCCATCTGCCCGCCAACAGCTGCCCGCCAACATCTGGCACAGCTGCCCGCCAACATCTGATCGCCAGCATCTGACCACCAACAGCTGCCCGCCAACAGCTGGCACATCTGCCCGCCAACATCTACCCTGCCAACATCTGGCACATCTGACTCCCAACATCTGGCAGTAAACATCTGCCCGCCAACAGCTGCCACATCTGCCCGCCAACATCTGACATCTGCCCGCCAACATCTGACCGCCAACAGCTTCCCTGCCAACATCTGGCACATCTGCCCGCCAACATCTGACATCTGACCGCCAACAGCTGCCCGCCAACATCTGCCCTGCCAACATCTGGCACATCTGACCGCCAACATCTGGCACATCTGACCGCCAACATCTGGCACATCTGCCCACATGGCTAAACGATTCTACAGCAGCGAGGAGGCTCTCCAGATACTCCAGGGTATGTCGGACGAGAGTAGCGAGGAACTCTCTCTGTCAGAATCGGATAGTGAATATTATCCAGAGGAAAGTAGTGGCTCTGAAATAGAAACTGAGGATAGAATCGTAACAAGTGAGATCAGGAGTTATGAGCAGGCGCCGCAGACATCCACCAGCAGCGCAGCACTCCAGGACATCCACCAGCAGCGCAGGACTCCATGATGATATGCAGGCATCCACCAGCAGCGCATCACGCCAGGATAGGCAGGCATCCGCCAGCAGCGCATCACGCCAGGATAGGCAGGCATCCGCCAGCAGCGCATCACGCCAGGATAGGCAGGCATCCGCCAGCAGCGCATCACGCCAGGATAGGCAGGCATCCGCCAGCAGCGCATCACGCCAGGATAGGCAGGCATCCGCCAGCAGCGCATCACGCCAGGATAGGCAGGCATCCGCCAGCAGCGCATCACGCCAGGATAGGCAGGCATCCGCCAGCAGTTCTGCAACTTTTCTAGAGGATAGGCCAAATGCTAGCAATGGGGCGTCCCATCAACAACGAGGCAGGGCCCATACTAGCCTCCCCGATCTTCTACTGTATCCAACATGGCTGCCCGATACGTCAGTAGAACCTATCATTCCCCCTTTTACAGCCCAGCCAGGCCCTCAGATACAGTCGGAAAATGCTACCCCGATTTATTATTTTGAATTATTTTTTACTGATGATATCCTAACCTACATTGTGGAGCAGTGTAATCTATACGCCAGTCAATATATAGCCAACAATCCAAATTCTTCCTATGCCCGTCCTTTTGTTTGGAAACCCCTCACCGTGGAAGAATTTAAAATTTTCCTTGGCCTAACCCTCAACATGGGGCTGCCAAAAAAAAATGAACTCCATTCCTACTGGTCTACCCGACCTATCTACCACATGCCAATCTATTCATCTTTTATGAAAAGAACCCGTTACGAGATGATAATGAGGTTTCTACACTTCAACGACAATGCCCAATGCCTCCCTCGAAATCATCCCAATTATGATAAATTATTTAAAATTCGGCCCCTAATCAATTTTTTTTGCGCCAGCTTCAAGCAGATGTTTACCCCTGATGTAAATATATGTGTAGATGAATCATTAGTACACTTCACAGGAAGACTTGGAATAAAGCAATACCTCCCCAGTAAAAGAGCCAGACGTGGGGTAAAATTTTATAAGGCATGTGACAGGGCCACGGGTTACACATATGATTTTATAATTTATGAGGGAAAAGACAGACAGCTAAACCCCCCTGGATGCCCTACCTACATGGGAACAAGTGGCAAAATTGTCTGGCAGCTGATTGAACCATTGCTTGGGAAAGGTTACCACCTATACGTAGACAATTTCTATACAAGTCTCCCACTTTTTCGCCATCTGTACCAAAAGAAAACTGTGGCCTGTGGGACAGCACAGACCAACTGTAAAGGCTTCCCACAGAGATTGGTTGCCAAGAAACTGAAACAGGGGGAAATGGCCAGTATGCGGACTGAAGAGGTCCTAGCATTGAAGTGGAGAGATAAAAAAAGAGATGTCTACATCCTTTCCACAATGCATGATGACACCTTGGTGGAACTGCAGAGAAGAAGAGGCCCCGTCCAGAAGCCAAAATGTGTGCATGACTATAATCTTTACATGGGGGGGGTGGATATGAATGACCAGATGATGCAGCCCTACTTGGCCACCAGGAAATCACTGTTTTGGTACAAAAAAGTTGCCATTTATTTGATGCAACTAGCCCTTTTCAATTCTTATATCATTTTTTCTAAGTGCACCCAAAGTTCCCTAACCTATCTAAAATTCCAAGAAGACTTGATCGAAGCCCTTCTCTATCCCCATGGCCAAGCCCCTCAACTAATTCGCTCCGATGCAGTAGCCAGACTCCACGAAAGGCACTTCTCCGAAATCCTCCCTCTTACCGAAACAGGTCGCAAACCCCAAAAAAAATGTCGTGTGTGTTCAAGTAGAGGAATTCGTCGTGACACCCGATACTACTGTCCCCAATGTCCCTCCCAGCCAGGCCTTTGTATTGGAAAGTGCTTTCAGAGCTATCATACTTTACTAAACTATTAGTAAAGTGAAGATGATTTTTTTTCCAGTTTCCACCATCTGCCATTTCTGTGAATGACCCGGACTGTTTTCGACTATGCCTCTGCCAACCATGTTTCTGCCTTCAACGTGAATTGACCTCGGCCTGTTACATGACCATGCTTTTTGCCTGCCTCCTAAACTGATCATTTGAGTACAGCACAGGGGTCTCACATATTTGAGGGGCTCCAGAAAAGAGTTTCCGAGTGGAGAAAATGTTTTTCTCCAGGTTTTGTTTTTCTCGGATTAGGGTCTGGAGACTCGGAGGCTTCGTAGAGATTTGGGTGGGAAGAAGCCTCTACCCCTGTTCTTAGGTCTTTCCTGACCAAGGCCTAAATGTTATAGTGCTGCCACCTGAACTGGCCGTGCCTCTGCCTGCCACCTGAACTGGCCGTGCCTCTGCCTGCCACCTGAACTGGCCGTGCCTCTGCCTGCCACCTGAACTGGCCATTCCTCTGCCTGCCACCTGAACTGGCCATGCCTCTGCCTGCCACCTGAACTGGCCATGCCTCTGCCTGCCACCTGAACTGGCCATGCCTCTGCCTGCCACCTGAACTGGCCATGCCTCTGCCTGCCACCTGAACTGCCTGCTAAACCATGGACCATGTTCATAGGTTTCCATATCTCTGTTTCCCTGCTGGACAATTCCTGGACATTTCCTATGGCTGTCTGGACCAATGCTTTGACTGCTCTGGAACGGTATTCCTGCCTGCTAAAACCATAGGTGAGCCTTTTTTTTATTACCTTTTGCTCAGCAGAATGTATTTTGGGGTGTAATTCTTGGTGTGTACATGCTATGTGTTAGAAGCCTGAAGGTGCTACTTGCATGTTGGGCCTCTGTATGTGGCCAGGCTGTGGAAAAGTCTCACACATGGGGTATCACTATACTCAGGACGAGTAGCAGAATGTATTTCGGGGTGTTATTTTTGCTGTGTACATACTATGTGTTAGAAAGATCTTCTGAATTGACAACTTTGTGAAAAAAAAATATGTTTTAATTTTTTTTCCACACTTTCCAAAAACTTTTGGAAAGAAATTACATGTTCAAAAGACTTATTATGCCTCATAGAAAATACATTGGGTTGCTTTCTTTCCAAAATGGGGTCATTTTGTGGGTAATTCCATTGTCCTTGTTCTCCAGGGCCTTCAAAAATGTGATAGGTACTCAGGAAATGAAATGTGTAATTTATGCCTTTAGAGCGCCTGATGGTGCTACTTGGATGTTTGGCCTCCGTATGTGGCCAGGATGTGGAAAAGTCTCACACACTGGGTATCGCCATACTCAGGATGAGTAGCAGAATGTATTTTGGGGTGTTATTTTTGCTATGTACATACTATGTGTTAGAAAGATCTTCTAAATTGACAACTTTGTGAAAAAAATATATGTTTTAATTTTTTTTCCACATATTCCCAAAACTTTTGGAAAGAAATGACATGTTCAAAAGACTTATTATGCCTCATAGAATATACATTGGGTTGTTTTCTTTCCAAAAATAGGATTTTTGTACTCACCGTAAAATCCGTTTCTCTGGCATCCATGGACTGACACAGCGTGTCTTATACACCTTTACACGTGGGTTATGTCCCTGCTTGCAGGAGAAGACCTAGGCAGAATGTGAGATGTTATACATACATTCTAAACAGCCAGAGCTGAACAGCCCCGCCCAGGGGGGCGGTCCCTCCGGGCATAACCCTCCCACTGCAGTCAGCAGACCTCAGTTCGTAACAAAGCAGTACAAACTTAAAAAGAAGGGTGGGTGCTGTGTCAGTCCATGGATGCCAGAGAAACGGATTTTACGGTGAGTACAAAAATCCTATTTTCTCTTGTCATCCATGGACTGACACAGCGTGTCTTATACACCTTTACACGTGGGATGTCCCAAAGCAGTGTCAAGAGGGATGGGAGCAGTATAAATGGAAAACCAAAAACTTCACTCCAAACAAGGCAGAGCTCCTCAACGGAGGAGTTGCAACATCAAACAGCGGCCTGCAACACCTTGCGGCCGAAGGAAGCATCCGAAGATGCAGCCACATCAACCTTATAAAACTTAGAAAAGATATGAACAGACGACCAGGTCGCCGCCTTGCACACTTGTGCAACCGACGCTTGATGTCGGAAAGCCCAGGAAGCACCAATTGCCCTGGTGGAATGTGCCGTAACCGGAAAGGGAGGCGCCCGCCCCTTGAGAGCATAAGCTTGAATGACGGTTTGTCTGATCCACCTAGAAATGGTGGCAGACGAAACCGCTTGGCCCTGTTTTGGCCCAGAGACAGCCACAAATAGTGAGTCAGACTTCCGAATAGAAGCAGTAGCAGACAGGTACACCCGCAAGGCTCGTACCACATCCAAAGTGTGTAGCGCAAACTCTCTGGGATGCGATGGGTGAGGACACAAGGACGGGAGGACAATGTCCTCGTTTAAGTGGAAGGCCGAGACCACCTTTGGCAGAAAGGAAGGTCGCGGACGTAACACCGCCTTATCCTTATGGATGATCAAAAAGGGCGACTTGCAGGACAAGGCCGCCAACTCAGACACTCGTCTAATGGAAGTAATGGCCACCAAGAAGGCCACCTTCTGAGACAAAGTCAAGAGGGGAATATCTCTAATATTTTCAAAGGGAGGTTCCTGGAGGACCGAGAGCACCAAATTCAGATCCCACGGGGGGAGAGGAGGCTTGACAGGGGGGAGCACATGGCGAACCCCCTGCACAAAGGTGCTAACCAAGGGATGACCCGCCAGCGGTCGCTGAAAGAAGATGGCCAAGGCCGAAATCTGACCCTTAATGGTACTCAAAGCGAGCTTTTGGGTCACGCCACGCTGCAGAAAATGCAGGATTCTGGGAACGGAATACGTTTGTGGGCGCCAGTCCAGCTCTTCGCACATGGCGATGTAAGCTCTCCAAGTACGGTGATAGATCCTTCTGGAGGAAGACTTCCGTGCCCTTAACATGGTCGAAATGACCGAATCCGAGAGACCTCGGTCTCTCAGCACCTGGCTTTCAATAACCATGCCGTTAAAACCAGAGACTGTAAAGCAGGATGAAATATAGGACCTTGAGACAGAAGGTCCCCCCGTATCGGTAACCGCCAGGGAACGTCTGCGACGAGACGTACCAGATCGGCGTACCAGTGACGCAGAGGCCAATCCGGAGCAATGAGGATCACCGGAATTCCCTCGGTCGCTACCCTGCGGAGCAGGCGAGGGAGCAACTGCAGCGGAGGATAAACGTATATCAGGCGATACTGACCCCATGGGGCCACCAACGCATCCGAGGCATCCGCCCAGGGATCCCTGGATCTGGCCACAAACCTCGACACCTTGCGATTGAGTCGAGAAGCCATCAGGTCCACATCCGGTGTGCCCCACCGTCTGCAAAGGAGTTGAAAGACCTCCGGGTGCAAGGACCACTCCCCCTGGTCCAGCGTCTGGCGACTTAGATAGTCCGCCTGCCAATTGTCTACGCCCGGAATGTAGACGGCCGACAGAGCCGGCACGCTTCTTTCGACCCACCTCAGGATGCGGGCGACCTCGGAAGCCGCAGCTGAGCTCCGAGTCCCCCCTTGATGGTTGACATACGCCACTGCTGTGGCGTTGTCCGATTGTATCCTGATGGAGTGACCCTGTAGTTTCTCCGACCATGAGGAGAGGCACAGTCTGATTGCCCGTATCTCCAGCACATTGATCGGTAAGAGGGCTTCGTCCGGAGTCCAAAGCCCTTGGGCCGACAGGACTCCCCAGACTCCCCCCCAGCCCGTCAGGCTGGCGTCCGTCGTGATCACCGTCCATTGGATGGGGAGGAACGACTTCCCGGACCGAAGAGCCGGGGACCTCAACCACCACGTCAGGGACGCCCTGACCAGGTGACTCACCTGGATCTGAAGATCCAAGGACAACTGGGATTTGTCCCAAGTGGACAAGATCTCTTTCTGTAAGGCCCTGGTGTGCGCTTGGGCATAAGGAACGGCCTCGAAGGAGGCCACCATGAGTCCCAGGACTCTCATGCAAAAGCGGATTGACGACCATTTTCGGGACGTCAGCACCCGTACTGCAGACTGAAGAGTCAGTAGTTTGTCTGGAGGTAGGAAGACTCTTGCTTCCAAGGAGTCCAGAATCAGACCTAGATACTCCAGACGCTGAGTAGGGACTAGAACCGACTTCTGAACGTTCAGGAGCCACCCAAACTCCCTGAGGGTCTGACTGACGATAGTCACACTTTCTTCCAATTCTGAGCCACTGTCTGCTCTTAGAAGGAAATCGTCCAGATAGCCCACGATAGCAATGCCTCGCTGTCTCAGCAAAGCCAGGACCGGAGCAAGCACCTTGGTGAACACCCTCGGTGCCGAGGCCAGGCCGAAGGGAAGAGCCACAAATTGATAGTGGACTTCGCCGACCGCAAAGCGCATAAACTTCTGGTGGCTTGCGCAGATCGGAACATGCAAGTAGGCGTCCTTGATGTCCAAGGATGCCAGAAAATCCCCTTGACGGAGTGTAGCGACCACCGTGCGAATGGATTCCATGCGGAATTTTTGCACCTTCACGAAGGCATTCAGGGCCTTGAGGTCCAGGATCGGCCGAACCCCGTCCTTTTTTGGAACAACAAACAGATTTGAGTAGAACCCCTGAAACCTCTCCTGGGACGGAACCGGCACAATTACTCCGGACCCGATCAAATCCTGTACAGCCCCCAAGAGGGCTGCCCGACGGGCAGGAAGGAGAGGGAGATTTGAGGGGAAGCATCTGTCTGGGGGCCAGGAGCGGAACTCTATTCTGTATCCTGAGGTGACCACCTCGCACACCCACCGGTCGGAGATCCGGGAGGTCCACCGATCCGTGAACCTGCGAAGTCGTCCCCCCACCCCAGAGACGGACGGGGGCAAGACTTCACGCGGAGGCGGGCTTGGGAGCCGGCTTGTTCGGCTTACGCACCCAGGGGCGCTTGTGCCCGCCAGCCGCACTGTTGTCAGTCTGGGATGGCTTACCCGTGGACTCTGACGGACGAAAAAAAACCTTTTTTGCTGGAAAGGAAGGACCCGGTTTACGTCGGGCCTCCTTACCCTTGATAGTTTGAGGAAGGAGAGTGCTTTTACCTCCCGTGACATCCTTGATGATGTCATCCAGAGCAGCACCAAAAAGTCTACCACCCTTAAAAGGTAGATCCATCAGGAGCTTCTTAGAGGCTAGGTCAGCAGACCAGCATTTCAACCAGATGAGACGACGCAATACCACCGCCGAGACAGAGGCCCTGGATATTAAAGGGGCCGCGTCCAACGTGGCGTCGCACACATATATCAGACCCTGCACCATCTGGTGGGCCAGAGCAATAGTGTCTGGAGGAAGGTTATACTCCTGCACAGTTTGGTGCAAAATTTTTGCCCATTCCGTGAGTGTCTGAGACACAAGGGTCGCCGCTACTACGGGCCGTAGGGCGGATCCCAACAAGGCGAACATGGCTCTACTCACCACTTCTGACCTCCTGTCAGTGGGGTCCTTAAACGCAGGAGTCCCCTCCATCGGGAGAGTGGTGGCCTTGTTTAAACGGGCGACTGGAGGGTCGACCACCGGGGGAGAAGCCCACTTTTTAAGCAGGGCGTCTTCAAAGGGGTATCTAATAGACAAACGCCGCGGGACCATAAAAGTCTTCTGCGGCTTTTCCCAGACCTGGTCAATGAGCTGGTCAAAGAAAGGTACATATGGAAAAACCTTTTTAGAAGGCTTGGTCTTAAAAGAACCAAAGGAGACTGTATCCGCCTGAGGTTCTGCGGTCGCAGCATTTAGCTTGAGAGTGTCCCTCACAGCATCAATGAGTTCACTAACAAGCGCCCTGTCATTTACTGACTCAGAACTGGAGTCTTCCTCACAAGGAATGTCCTGTTCAAAACCATCCAAATATTCAGAGCTAGGGTCCTGAGCAGCAATAACTAGGCCCATATCTGAAGCAGAGCACTCCCCTTGTGGAGATAAAGTGGGGAGAGGGCGCTTTTTTGCTCCCTTGTGCTCACACACAGCTTCCATCCTGGTCAGAAATGATTCCAGGACTGCCGACAACTGGTCCATAGGGACCGCAGGTGCTGGAGCACTGGCTGCTGCCTCTGGCATGTTAGGGGAAGCTGGTGACTCTGACTCCATAATGTCCCTCTCAGACCACCCACAGGCCGTGCAGACTGAAGTAGGGGAATGCCCAGGGAACCCACCAACCTGACCAGGACCGCTCGGTTCCGCCGCTCTGTCTCACTGCGCCGCGCTGCTCAGCGTGAGTGAGCTGAGAGGAGAGAGTGTGAGGAGATTCGCGCCGTTTCCAGCGGCGCTAGAGGCCAAACTAGTGCCAGAAAAGACGTGCGGCTACAAGAAAATGGCCGCCGCAATGTGCTCCGGCGGGCCCCGGCAAGATGGCCGCCGATGTAAAAATCAGCACACACACAAAACATGGCGCCGAACGGCGCCCAGGCCCCTCACCTCCAAAAACAAAACAGCCCCAGCGAGTGCAGAGCAGCATGAGCCCCCCCCCCAGGACAGTATGGCCCCCAGGCACCCCCCATAGTACAGCGCCAGCACTAGTGAACAAAGAGTGACATTAAAAACACAGGGGGAGACAGGGAAATCCCCCCACACAAGAAACACACAGCATGTACTCACCTGCAGCCAGGAGAGACTACTTACCCGTCCCCTGAGGGACCCGCTGGTGTGTTTCTGACAGAACTATCACAGTGCGGTACTGAGTAGCTGTCGGCCCGGTCCACCGCGAAAGATACAGCCGGACTGTTCTATCTTGAGAGGACCGCGGAGCTGGAAGCCCACCGGCCACCCCTGGAGTCGTGGGGCATGTCGTGAACTGAGTCTCACGCACACAAGGCGAGGATCAGCACGCTCGATGGTTGGACAGGGAAGACTACGAGGATATCTTGTACCCAACCTGTTGCCCAGCCGACAGTTGATAGAAGATCTCAAAAAAAAAAAAAAATAGGAAAAAAATTCCCAAAAGAATAAAAATAGGTCAGGAGACTGGCTCCTGAGAGAGCCACGTCTTCTCCTTCTGCTAGGCAGAAAAAAACTGAGGTCTGCTGACTGCAGTGGGAGGGTTATGCCCGGAGGGACCGCCCCCCTGGGCGGGGCTGTTCAGCTCTGGCTGTTTAGAATGTATGTATAACATCTCACATTCTGCCTAGGTCTTCTCCTGCAAGCAGGGACATAACCCACGTGTAAAGGTGTATAAGACACGCTGTGTCAGTCCATGGATGACAAGAGAAATGGGGTCATTTTGTGAGTAATTCCATTGTCCTTGTTCTCCAGGGCCTTCAAAAATGTGATAGGTACTCAGGAAATGAAATGTGTAATTTATGCCTTTAGAGCGCCTGATGGTGCTACTTGGATGTTTGGCCTCCGTATGTGGCCAGGATGTGGAAAAGTCTCACACACTGGGTATCGCCATACTCAGGATGAGTAGCAGAATGTATTTTGGGGTGTTATTTTTGCTATGTACATACTATGTGTTAGAAAGATCTTCTAAATTGACAACTTTGTGAAAAAAATATATGTTTTAATTTTTTTTCCACATATTCCCAAAACTTTTGGAAAGAAATGACATGTTCAAAAGACTTATTATGCCTCATAGAATATACATTGGGTTGTTTTCTTTCCAAAATGGGGTCATTTTGTGGGTAATTCCATTGTCCTTGTTCTCCAGGGCCTTCAAAAATGTGATAGGTACTCAGGAAATGAAATGTGTAATTTATGCCTTTAGAGCGCCTGATGGTGCTACTTGGATGTTTGGCCTCCGTATGTGGCCAGGATGTGGAAAAGTCTCACACACTGGGTATCACCATACTCAGGATGAGTAGCAGAATGTATTTTGGGGTGTTATTTTTGCTATGTACATACTATGTGTTAGAAAGATCTTCTAAATTGACAACTTTGTGAAGAAAAAAAATATATATATATATTTCTTAATTTTCCAAGGCATTGTGGGAAAAAAATTGCAACTTCAAAAAATTCACGATGCCTCTTACTAAATACCTCCGACTGTCTTCTTTCCAAAAAGTGGTCATTTGGGTGGTATTTGTACTGTCCTGACATTTTAGGGCCTCAAGAAATGAGATAGGCCATCAGTGCATTAGGATTGATCAATTTGCAATAATGCGTAGCTTAGTTTGTAGACTCTATAACTTTCACACAAACCAATTATCATACACTTATCAGGATTTTTTTTACCAAAGACATGTAGCAGAATACATTTTGGCCTAAATTTTTGCCGAAATTTGATTTGTTTGGATTTCTTTTAAAACAGAATGTAGAAAATGTTGTTTTTTTTCAAAATATTCGCTCTTTTTTCGCTTTTATCGCAAAAAATTGAAAATGAAATTGTGAACAAATACCACCAAAAGAAAGCTCTATTTGTGTGAACAAAATGATAAAAATTTCATTTGGGTACAGTGTAGCATGACTGAATAATTGTCATTCAAAGTGCGAGAGCACTGAAAGCTGAAAATTGGTCTGGGAAGGAAGGGGGTTTAAGTGCCCAGTATTGATGTGGTTAAGGGGGTTTAAGTGCCCAGTGGTCAAGTGGTTAAAGAAGAATTCCAGGCATGGTATATTTTTACATAGTTACATTGGTTCAGCTTGGACCAATGTAACTATGTATTTATACCATATAGAACTATGTATATATACACACACACACACACACCTGTGGGATCACCTGGAAGCTGGAAATCACTGAAATTTTGAAGACACAGCTGTTCCAGTGATCTACACTTGCTACCAGGTTCCTTGCTGACATTACTGCCCTATATATATATATATATATATATATATATATATATATATATATATATATATATTTATTTCTGTATTGTAAAGTTATGAAGACTGCTTAGAGCTTATCAAATCTATATTTCATTGATGTCAGAATCACAACCAGTTTAATAAAGATACAGCTTATTACACAATCATGCCAGAAATGGGTATGCTCCTTTTTTAGCATATGATTTTGAAACTGAAGACCAGAAGACGTTTAGTTGTAGAGCGCCTTGTGCTGCTGTACATTGCCAGAATACCTTTGTTTAACTGGTCCTACAAGCTCCATTGTTTATAGTTACTGCAGGGAGGATTTGCTTACTTGCAGGGATTAGTTAAAATGCTTAACCGGTATGACTTGAATTTCAGGGCACTGCATATTTTCTACTACCAATGTAGTAATAAAGAGCAATTACAGGGAGTAGATATAATGACACAATAAAAATGTGTATGACTTTTGGCAGCTAATGTTGTACACTCACAAAACACAGCTGAAAGGGGAGTTATATCATGATTTCCTACATCTGGAGAGGTTTATAGTCCGGGAACATCAAAGACCTAATAAGGGTTCATATACTAAAGGCAAATATACTGTGCACTGCAAGTGCAGTTGCTTTAGATCTGCAGAGAAGCTCTGAAATGAGGGGAAGCTCTGCTGATTTCTATTATCCAATCATGTACAAGCAAAAATGCTGTTTTTTATTTTCCTTGCATGTGGTTGAGTATTCTTTGCAAAGTGAATCTTTACTTCATTTACTAACTTCTGTGCAAATGCAAATGCAGGAAAAAGTATATTTCCCTTTAGTAAATCAACCCCAATGTCTTCAATCTACCAAGTCTGTTGTCAGTTGGCCTAACTCCAGTCACAGAGGTACATTTTCTGAGACTGGAGCAAACAGAATCTGAATCAGCTGTGCATGGCAACCAATCAGCTTCTAGCTTTCATTTCCAAAGCTTAACTCAACAAGCTGATGTTATAAGCGGATTGGTTGCCAAGCACAGTTGCTACAGTTTTTTTTAATTCCCCTCTCAATTTTTCTTTAGTTTTGGATACAGTGGGAAATAAGTACAGTCAAGTTTTATTGCTGGGGGGGGGGGGGGTTCGTCACTGTAGGTCTATTTGATGGCTGTCTGAGAGAGCAAGAACTGTAGGACCCAGTAGAGGTGCGCATCTTCACTGGCCTCACGGTTTGATTACGATTATCAGGTCAACGTTTCGTTTCCGCGATGCATCACGATGATTACAGCGCAAGTGCGCATGGTTTTCATCAAAAAAATTCAAGCAGTCAGGAGAACTCAATTTTTTTTTATTCTGTCTTTTCTTTTAAAAAAAAGACAACACTCCCTGCATGTAGCAAAGTCTAAACAAAGCAGACAACAACTTGTACATAGTACAGGAGATGGTCAGAGAGTGCAGACCTAGTACAGGAGATGGTCAGAGAGTGCGGACCTAGTACAGGAGATGGTCAGAGAGTGCGGACCTAGTACAGGAGATGGTCAGAGAGTGGGGACCTAGTACAGGAGATGGTCAGAGAGTGCGGACCTAGTACAGGAGATGGTCAGAGAGTGCGGACCTAGTACAGGAGATGGTCAGAGAGTGCAGACCTAGTACAGGAGATGGTCAGAAAGACTGCAGACATGCTACAGGAGATGGTCAGAAAGACTGCAGACATGCTACAGGAGAGGGTCAGTGACTGCGGACATGCTACAGGAGATGGTCAAAGAGACTGCTGACATGCTACAGGAGATGGTCAGTGACTGCGGACATGTTACAGGAGATGGTCAGTGACTGCGGACATGATACAGGAGATGGTCAGTGACTGCGGACATGCTACAGGAGATGGTCAGAAAGACTGCGGACATGCTACAGGAGATGGTCAGTGACTGCGGACATGCTACAGGAGATGGTCAAAGAGACTGCGGACATGCTACAGGAGATGGTCAGAGAGACTGCGGACATGCTACAGGAGATGGTCAGAGAGACTGCGGACATGCTACAGGAGATGGTCAGAGAGACTGCGGACATGCTACAGGAGATGGTCAGAGAGACTGCGGACATGTTACAGGAGATGGTCAGAGAGACTGCGGACATGATACAGGAGAGATGGTCAGTGACTGCGGACAGGCTACAGGAGATGGTCAAAGAGACTACGGACATGCTACAGGAGATGGTCAGTGACTGCGGACATGATGCAGGAGATGGTCAGTGACTGCGGACATGATGCAGGAGATGGTCAGTGACTGCAGACATGCTACAGGAGATGGTCAGAAAGACTGCGGACATGCTACAGAAGATGGTCAGAAAGACTGCGGACATGCTACAGGAGATGGCCAGTGACTGCGGACATGCTACAGGAGATGGTCAAAGAGACTGCGGACATACTACAGGAGATGGTCAGAGAGACTGCGGACATGTTACAGGAGATGGTCAGAGAGACTGCGGACATGATACAGGAGAGATGGTCAGTGACTGCGGACATGCTACAGGAGATGGTCAAAGAGACTGCGGACATACTACAGGAGATGGTCAGAAAAACTGCGGACATGCTACAGGAGATAGTCAGAGAAACTGCGGACACGCTACAGGAGATGGTCAGTGACTGCGGACATGCTACAGGAGATGGTCAGAGAGACTGCGGACATGTTACAGGAGATGGTCAGAGAGACTGCGGACATGATACAGGAGATGGTCAGTGACTGCGGACATGCTACAGGAGATGGTCAGAGAGACTGCGGACATGTTACAGGAGATGGTCAGAGAGACTGCGGACATGATACAGGAGAGATGGTCAGTGACTGCGGACATGCTACAGGAGATGGTCAAAGAGACTGCAGACATACTACAGGAGATGGTCAGAGAGACTGCGGACATGCTACAGGAGATAGTCAGAGAGACTGCGGACACGCTACAGGAGATGGTCAGTGACTGCGGACATGCTACAGGAGATGGTCAGAGAGACTGCGGACATGCTACAGGAGATGGTCAGTGACTGCGGACATGCTACAGGAGATGGTCAGTGACTGCGGACATGCTACAGGAGATGGTCAGTGACTGCGGACATGCTACAGGAGATGGTCAGTGACTGCGGACATGCTACAGGAGATGGTCAGAAAGACTGCGGACATGCTACAGGAGATGGTCAGTGACTGCGGACATGCTACAGGAGATGGTCAGTGACTGCGGACATGCTACAGGAGATGGTCAGTGACTGCGGACATGCTACAGGAGATGGTCAGTGACTGCGGACATGCTACAGGAGATGGTCAGTGACTGCGGATATGCTACAGGAGATGGTCAGTGACTGCGGACATGCTACAGGAGATGGTCAAAGAGACTGCGGACATGCTACAGGAGATGGTCAAAGAGACTGCGGACATGCTACAGGAGATGGTCAAAGAGACTGCGAACATGCTACAGGAGATGGTCAGTGACTGCAGAAATGATACAGAAGATGTTCAGACTGCGGACATGATACAGAAGATCAGCAGGTAAGTATAATATATCTTTTTTACTTTAAAGAAAAAATAATACCTGTTGTACCGAGAATGGTTCCCCGCCGGATTCTCGGCTCCTAGCGGAACTCCGCCCCCCAGCCCTGTACATTGCCGCTCCCTCCTACTGTTACTCACGAACGCAAATGCTCCTAATACCGCCCCGCCTCTCCAGCCCTTTGCTCATTAGCATTCCTGAAAAAACAGTAGGCGTGAGCGGCTATAGCGAGGGCTGGAGAGGCGGGGCGGTATTAGGAGCATTTGCATTCATGAGGAACAGTAGGAGGGAGCGGCAATGTACAGGGCTGGGGGGCGGAGTTCCGATAGGAGCCGAGAGCTAGGGGGAACAGAATCTGGCGGGGGAACAGTGTGTATATGCCGCGCTCATGTGACTGCCCTCTCTCCTTTCACGTCTCTCCTGACGCCAGGAGAGACGTGAGACGTGAAAGCAGAGAGGAGAGAGGTGGGCCGGGCAGTCACATGAGCGCGTCATATACAAATAAGGTAACAGCTCTCCTGGGAGGGGCAGGGCTAGACATCGATTATTAGGGTCGCATGCATCGGTGCCGCATCGGGGACACCTGAATCGCGATGCAGCGATTAAATTCCACACCCCTAGGACCCAGGGTGACACAACAACAAACACAATAGGATTGATTTAGTAGAAATAGAGATGTTCACTTTGCAGCATGAATTTTCACTTGGCTTACTGAATGAGATGAAGCCAAGTTCACTTTTTTTTATATAGCACCAACAATTTTCTGTATTATACATTCACATCAGTCCCTGCTCTCAAGAAGCTTACAATCTAATGTAAAATCTAATGTAAACATATACACACACACATAATAGGGCCAATAAACCATGTCAGAATACCTGGAGGAAACTCATGCACACATAGGAAAAATTTGCAAACTTCGCGAAGTTAATGTCTTGGCTGGGATTCGAACTAAGCTACTCTGAATACCCAATAATGTGAATTACAGAAAAGACAGGAATTTTACTTGCACATGATTGGACGATTGTCAGCACAGCTTCATCTCATTCTCTATGCTAAATTAAAATTCACTTTGAGAACAGACTCTACTCCTTTAGTTCCTTTACCGAAGATTCCTGCTACACAGCTCCTGAACTGGTCTTTCTTCAGGCTGACTTTGAAGCTCTGAACCTTGACCCCACTGAACTGTATTCTGCAGGGCTACCCTGGAATATGACCTTCAGACACCGAGATCTGCATTGTGGCACTTTCAAAAGCTGTGTGTAGTAGCATTAGCAAGAAGTGCTTTCCTGGTCCATTGTGGAGGCACAGTCCCAGCACATGACCCCATCTCGAAGACTCACTTTGTGACTAGGTCATGCTGGCTGACCACTAGGAACTAGGAGAGAGTATAGGATTGTGTATATAAAATTGTATGTCCCCCCCCCCTTTTATTGGTTGAACTAGATGAACTTGTCTCTTTTCAACCAGACTTTGTAACTACAGGTCCTTCTCAAAAAATTAGCATATTGTGATAAAGTTCATTATTTTCTGTAATGTACTGATAAACATTAGACTTTCATATATTTTAGATTCATTACACACAACTGAAGTAGTTCAAGCCTTTTCTTGTTTTAATATTGATGATTTTGGCATACAGCTCATGACAACCCAAAAATCCTATCTCAAAAAATTAGCATATCATGAAAAGGTTCTCTAAACGAGCTATTAACCTAATCATCTGAATCAACTAATTAACTCTAAACACCTGCAAAAGATTCCTGAGGCTTTTAAAAACTCCCAGCCTGGTTCATTACTCAAAACCGCAATCATGGGTAAGACTGCCGACCTGACTGCTGTCCAGAAGGCCATCATTGACACCCTCAAGCAAGAGGGTAAGACACAGAAAGAAATTTCTGAACGAATAGGCTGTTCCCAGAGTGCTGTATCAAGGCACCTCAGAGGGAAGTCTGTGGGAAGGAAAAAGTGTGGCAGAAAACGCTGCACAACGAGAAGAGGTGACCGGACCCTGAAGAAGATTGTGGAGAAGGACCGATTCCAGACCTTGGAGGACCTGCGGAAGCAGTGGACTGAGTCTGGAGTAGAAACATCCAGAGCCACCGTGAACAGGCGTGTGCAGGAAATGGGCTACAGGTGCCGCATTCCCCAGGTCAAGCCACTTTTGAACCAGAAACAGCGGCAGAAGCGCCTGACCTGGGCTACAGAGAAGCAGCACTGGACTGTTGCTCAGTGGTCCAAAGTACTTTTTTCGGATGAAAGCAAATTTTGCATGTCATTCGGAAATCAAGGTGCCAGAGTCTGGAGGAAGACTGGGGAGAGGGAAATGCCAAAATGCCTGAAGTCCAGTGTCAAGTACCCACAGTCAGTGATGGTCTAGGGTGCCATGTCAGCTGCTGGTGTTGGTCCACTGTGTTTTATCAAGGGCAGGGTCAATGCAGCTAGCTATCAGGAGATTTTGGAGCACTTCATGCTTCCATCTGCTGAAAAGCTTTATGGAGATGAAGATTTCATTTTTCAGCACGACCTGGCACCTGCTCACAGTGCCAAAACCACTGTTAAATGGTTTACTGACCATGGTATTACTGTGCTCAATTGGCCTGCCAACTCTCCTGACCTGAACCCCATAGATAATCTGTGGGATATTGGGAAGAGAAAGTTGAGAGACGCAAGACCCAACACTCTGGATGAGCTTAAGGCCACTATCAAAGCATCCTGGGCCTCCATAACACCTCAGCAGTGCCACAGGCTGGTTGCCTCCATGCCACGCCGCATTGAGTCACTTCTGCAAAAGGATTCCCGACCAAGTATTGAGTGCATAACTGAACATAATTATTTGAAGGTTGACTTTTTTTGTATTAAAAACACTTTTATTTTATTGGTCGGATGAAATATGCTAATTTTTTGAGATAGGATTTTTGGGTTTTCATGAGCTGTATGCCAAAATCATCAATATTAAAACAAGAAAAGGCTTGAACTACTTCAGTTGTGTGTAATGAATCTAAAATATATGAAAGTCTAATGTTTATCAGTACATTACAGAAAATAATGAACTTTATCACAATATGCTAATTTTTTGAGAAGGACCTGTACATCATTAGGGCCACTATTCAATTTCTCGCTTTACTTCAGCTTTACTGGGGAAGGGGTTAATACTGATGGACTGAGAACTGATGTCTCCCGCTCTGTGAAATATTGCTCTTTCCCACCATTCAGTGTTGAGCAAACACCTTCCCATTACTATTCCTGATTGCAAGAGACTTGTGGAACATCTGAGGCCTAGCCTCAAGGCTTTCCACTTTTCGTTGCATCATCTGCATCTAGACACATGGGAAACAGTCCTTGCTGTACCAGGTGCCTTCAGCTCGCCTTCCTTTAAGTCTTCCCCAGCTCTGTCTAATGTGGAGGCCTACTCCGTTCTACACAGGGAGGATTTCACTGTGGTCATGCAGGACTTTTTGGGAGAACAGCATTAATGATTGCTGACTGTAGAAGCTATAAGCATGATTTTGCGCCTTCTACTGCAGAATCTCTCTGACGTGCGTGCAGATTAGCAGCTTCTGAGCTTTCAGACAGTGGGACCATATCTGATGCTTAAGTGAATGTAAAGTTTAAATAACAAAAATGTCATACTTACCTCCACTGTGCAGTTTGTTTTGCACAGAGTGGCCCCGATCATCCTCTTCTGGGGTCCCTCGGCGGCTCCTCCCCACATCGTGTAACCCCCTAGGAGAAGCGCTCTCCCGGGGTGGTTACCTTGCGGGTGCGCTCCCGAGGCCAGCATTTGCGTCCATAGACGCATTTCTATGTACTGTGGGAGACCAGATATAGTGAATGCAGGGTCCTGGGTTTAGTAACACTTTAAGAGAGACTGCCTCAGGTCTGCACCAATTTGAGAAAGCTTTGTAAAAAAAATTGACTGTCCCCTCTGTGGATATGCCAGCATCCTAACTAAATAATCTACAAATCCAGCAGAGCAGGATCTCACTGACAAATGACTGGAAGCCCTTTCTAGAACTCTGTTCTCTCTGACAGGCCCTGCTCTGCAAACTATCTTGGTCATGATCTTAATCTGGTAGACTCTAGCTGACTGGTCTAAGCCATTAGAAGGGATCAGTTCATCCCTTGGTCATAGAGCACTTGGAACTCATACCTGCAGCCTAAAAATAAAAGTATGGGCAGGTTGTTGGAGGTCTCCTGACAGCAAACAGAGGAAGACTATCTGGCTAAAGTGCTCTGCTGCTTAACCTGCATGCAAAAAGTGCTTGCTTCTCATGCCCTTCATGAGACAATGCCTCTTCAGAGCTGTCCTGCATATTCTCATCAGGGATGTTAAATGGTAACAAGAGTAGCAAAATGGTAACAAAAGAAGCCTAAACCTCAGTCTGGGCAGCTTCACCCATCAAAAGGGAGGCCAAAGCCGAATGCTAGTCAGGCATCCAGTTCATCAGCAAATCCCTGACTTCCACATCACCCAAACACTCAGATAAGTCTTCTTCAACATGAGGTGGTGCCCCCGACCTTTGTGGACACTTGGACAACATGCATCTCAGATGCTTGAGTGCAGGAGGTGGCTTCTAGGGATTATAAACTAGAGTTTCCCTCCAAGTCCCCACCTTAGTTCATTACTTTCAATCTGTCTGTATCACCACCCTGATTAGTGGATCTCCATGCAGCCCTTGCTGCTGCTTTTGGACCAGGGTGTCATTGCCCCAATCTCTGCGGCAGAATGGTTCCAGTTTTACTTAAAGTGGTTGTAAACCCTTACAGACCACTTTTACCTACAGGTAAGCCTAGATTAATGCTTACCTGTAGGTGCAAGAAATATCTCCTAAACCTACACGGTTTAGAAGATATTTGCAAAAAAGACTGCACCGATGACAACAGCGCAGACGCACTGAGCGTGCCGTTTCTAACAGCGATCGTGCCATGACTGGGGGGCTCCCGCGTGCATGCACGGGAGTGACGTCATTGCAGCTCTGGCCAGTCACAGTGCCGGAGCCGCGATACCCGGAAGTCACTCCGGGAGAGATGGCGGCGACGGAGGAGGGGAACGAGGACCGCTGCGGGGGATTCGATCTCAGGCAAGTAATTCATAATGAGCTACTATGCTATGCATACTAGCTCATTATGCCTGTCTTGCAGGGTGTTTTTTTTTTTTTTGCAGAGGGTTTACTTCCTCCTTAAGCTTTTTCACAGTTCCCAAACCAAAAGAGGGCATCCTCCATGTCCCAATTCGGGCCTTCATGGGCACATACAATATTAAGGCTTGAAATGTTTGGTATCCATTTACGTGTCGCAAACCCCAACTTAAAATTTTACAAAGAAAAAAAAAAGTGTAATATATAGGGTTTGTGTGAACTAAATACATTTTAGTGTACTATTTACTAAGATTTACAATTGATAAACTACCACCATTATATTCTCCAGGGTCTCTGCTTTCAGAAAAATATGTTTTGGGGAGTAACTAATCTTAAGGTCTAAAATATAAGTGGTTAAAGACTTCTTGTATCTCTTAATAGATTAAAAACAAAAAGTTTTATTACTGCAATAAAATATTTTACAGAATATAATAATTCACACAAGATTTGACTGTATGGATCACCCCTTGCTTTGAATAAAGCATTACACAGAGATTAGGAAGTAACAAAGTATAAAAGAAAGGAAATGGCTTATGACACACTGTCAGAAAAGTGCACATAATCTGAACTCATTCCTCCATATATATTTTTTGTATGGGCTCTTTAGGCATTGCTGCTACATAATACTATACCTGAGATGGATTTTTCTCATACAGGAATGCAATGCATTTAAACACAGTACTGTTCTCCTCAAAATCTTCTCTAAGAGGCAGAGAACGGAGTAGCACCGGAAATACCTAAATGGGAAGAACAGAAGGGTCATTTGGGGGAAGCATTGGAACAGAAGTACAAATGTAAGAAGATAAAAAAATAAATAAATACAAAAACAAACAAGCCATGTAAAAAGTTTGGCAGGTAAGAGTTATATCAGGCAACCTGAGAAGCTCTGAGTGCTGATTACCCTCTCCTAATCTGAGGACTGCTATACAGGGAATTACAGGAGCCTGATATCAAAACAAACACAGGTGCTTATTTTAAGCACACAGACTCGAGCACTAAAATTAAAGTAAAAAAAAAAGAAGACGAAAGAAAGGAATTTAACTTACCTGTAAATCCCATATCTTGGGAGTACAGTACAGTAGGCAGGCAGTTTATTCAAATACCATGGGTTATAGGCTTGTAGGCACCCCAACAGGTCATGTTTTCAGGATTTCCCTAAGATGAAATGGCTGTGGTAATTACTAAGGCAGTGAAACTGATCAAATCATCGTTGCAAAATAATGGAAATCCTGAATACATGACCTGTTGGGGCGCCTTGAGGACTGGAGTTGAGAAACACTGGTCTAGACCAGTGTTCCTCAACTCCAGTCCTCAAGGCGCCCCAACAGGTCATGTTTTCAGGATTTCCATTATTTTGCACAGGTGTTTGATCAGTTTCACTGTCTTAGTAATTACCACAGCCATTTCATCTTAGGGAAATCCTGAAAACATGACCTGTTGGGATGCCTTGAGGACTGGAGTTGAGAAACACTGGTCTAGAGGGCTGTTACCCACAACGGAGGCATACAAGCGAGTGTCAGTTTTAAGCTTTATTTCTGGCATACCTTCATTTTACTTTGGAGTCTTGACAAACTGGACCTTGGGACAGCAGACTAGGAATTTCTATATTGAGTTATATACCAGTACTTTTTCCCCCAAGTTTGGGGTTTCAAGTACAAGTACCTGGTTCTGCATTGTGGCTTTTTACTCTGCCCCCCTTTTTTGACTCAGCTCTTCAAACCAGTTTGAGCAATAAGTTTTGTTACTTTCGGCTTTTGATTGACCGCATCCACCGGTTGTGCCCTAAATCTTTATTGATCCAATATATTTCAAAAACTCCTCCTATAATCGCGCAACATGTCGGGTTAAGAAATGAGCAACTTATGACACACCGCCAATCAATAACTGTCCTATCAATATTCATTATACTGTAGGAGGTGACCCTGTTGTCATTCAGCTCAGTACAATATCTTTTTATTGCTTACCGTTTATTGGGTGGTGTGTTTATTTGTCATTAGTGTTTTTTGATACGAATGGTTGTGCTACACTATTCAATTAATTTGTGTGGAATTTTTACTGCATTGTCAATTTTAAATAAACTTAAGAATTTTTATCTATTTGTGTTGTGCCCATAAAATCCATCTGCCTATCAAACTATTTTGTTCTCATCACATTGATGTGTTTTTTTTACAGGAGACCCATTTCCCACAGCGGTACACCCCCTCATTTTTACATGCACACTTCCCGGTGTTTCATTTGGCAAATGCTGAAAATAAGACTAGGGGAGTAGCTATTTTATTCTCTAAACACTGCAATTTTAATTTACAGAAGGAATGTGGAGACCCAGAGAGAAGGTTCCTATTGGTTAAAAGGTACGATAGATGGGAGGTTTTATACTTTAATATCGTATTATGCACCCAACAGGGGACAAAAACGGTTCTTTAGCCAAATGTTTAAGACTCTTCAGCCACTTATGGAAGGTGTCATAATTATGGGAGGAGATTTCAACATAGCCTTTGATAGGGGACTAGACAAATCTAAACCATTGAAGACCAAATTGATCTGACCAACCAAGGCCAGTACACAAATTGCTTGTCTATTTCATCAATCCAGGTTGACTGATATATGGAGGGAACTAAACCCAAAAACGAAAGATTTTACTCACTTTTCAAATCCTCACCAATCATACTCACGTGTAGATCACATAATGATCTTTACACAACACATCCCTTCAGCTCTTACATTATAGATGTAGCATGGTCAGACCACTCTATGGTTCTATTGTCATTAAGACGTGATAGTACTAGTCAAAGAGTATCTCATTGGACTCTTAATCAATCTATACTAAAGGATCCTACTATAGTTACTGAAATTGAACACGCTATAAAAGATTATTTTGATCTTAATGATAGGGAGGAAGTTTCTCCAGAAACTTTGTGGGCTGCTCACAAGGTAACAATTGGAGGTAAATTGACACAGATTGCAGCTAGACAAAAAAGGATGAGGAGATTGGAGGTAGAGAGACTGGAGAGAGAATTTATTGAATTGAGTAAAAAACATAAAAAAGATCCCTCTGGTGTCCCTACCTCCAAATTGGATGCTGCTAGGGCAGCTCTGAATCTAGCTCTCACGATGAAAGCAGATAGGTCTATTAGATGGTCTTGGGCCAAATTTTATCAAATGAGAGATAAGATAGGTCCCATGTTGGCTCACAAATTGTCTCCTAAACTTCGATCCAGGGTCCTTCCCAAGGACAGGACAGGCTGACGGTTCCTTTACCCTGAACTCCCAGCGTATAATGGAAGCTTTTCAAAATTTCTATTCTAAATTATATAGCTTTGAAGGACACTCTACTACCAATAGAGTGGGGGAGTTCCTGGATTGCTTAAATTTACCCAAATTGGCAGATGCACATGGAGAGGAAATGGAAGCTCCCATATCTACGACGGAAGTATCGGAAGTTATAAAAGCATTAAAAAGCGATAAAGCTCCTGGACCTGATGGTTGCTCTTCACCATACTATAAAACATTTTCAGAGACCTGGACTCCCTATCTCACTCAAGTTTTTAATTTCATGACTGAAGGTAATCCGATAGGTAATCAGCTCAATATGGCATATATATCTGTAATTCCGAAACCAGACAAGGACTCCAGTCAAATCGAAAATTACAGACCAATCTCTTTAATTAATAATGACCTAAAAATATTAACCAAGATTCTAGCCAATAGATTGTCCACTTTTATCGGGCAATATATCCATAAAGATCAGGTGGGATTCATCCCCGGTAGACAGGGTCCAGACCAGGTGAGAAGAGCGGTAGATCTTATATCGATAATGCAATCTAAATGGGTAGGAGAACAAAAACAGGAAGGTATGCTCTTATCGTTGGACCGTTAGAAGGCCTTTGATTCAGTCTCATGGCCGTATATGTTTGCGTTCCTGAAACGCTGGGGTTTTGGTTCGAAGGTTTTAGGTATCTTATCTGCCCTATATTCTGCACCTGAAGCTAAAATTAGACTGCAGGGACTATTTTCAGATTCAATTAAGATTAGTAGGGGTACACATCAAGGATGCCCTCGGTCTCCCCTGATATTCGCTGTTATAATGGAATCATTGGCGATAGCAATCCGTAATAATCCGAATATCAGGGGGTCCAGTGTAATCAAGACGATCACAAATGTGCATTGTTTGCAGATGATCTATTATTATTTGTAACTTCTCCAATCTCTTCTTTATCTGAGATTTACTCTCTGCTTCACAAATTTGCCAAAGTATCGGGTCTCAAAGTTAATATGGCCAAATCTAGAGCCCTTAATGTGTCACTTCCAGACTCTATGGTTTCCTATTGACATCGCGGGCGAGTAGGACAGGTAAGCGTCCTTATTAAAAGTCAGCAGCTACAGTGTTTGTAGCTGCTGACTTTAAAAAAAAAAAAAATCGCGGGTGGAATCCCGCTGGGGTAGTTCAGCCACTGTAAAGAAAAGTACATGCAATCCCCTCTGTTAAAAAAACGTTCTATGCTGCAGTGTCTGTGCTTTGTATTTCACAACGCTGCTGGGCTCTTGTGTGACTCCTCACTGCTCCCTCTTCTAGAGTGGGAGGGGCCATGAATCCCCCACTGATATCAGTCGGGAGGAGTGGAGAGCCGAGACATCTGCCGGGGAGGAGGGGAGCAGCGGGGAGTCACGTGAGCGCCATTGTAAAATAAGGTAATGGGCATATTTTATACAAAGTACAGACACTGCAGAATAGAACACTTTCTAACAGAGGGGATTGCATGTACTTTTTACTGTTATTTCAGCAGAAAGGGGGGGGGGTGTAGCGGGGTGGGCTGACAGCTGACAGGCAGGGAAGGGAGGGGAGAGAGGACAGGAGAGCTGTGGATAATGGAGGCATGTAAACTGACCATGGTGTCAGGGCTCAGCAGCCATGATAAACCGTGGTTAGTTTACAGACGGGAAGGCATAGCCAGACAGAATCAGACAGGTAATTCAGGTGATACGGGGGGGGGGGGTAGAATGACACAGCACAAGCACTGGGCTGTATAACATACTTTAGAGGAACAGGATCCAATTTGTTTTTAAAAGGGTTACAAATGCTTTAATAAGGGTAATTTATCTACATCGTTGGAGTGCAGCCAGCCTTTCATCACAAAGTATTCCAGCAACGAATATGAAGTGCAACCACTAAGCAGAGAAATGTTCCAACAAGTCCAAAAACAACAGGGGTACACAACCCAAGTTCAGAGTGCTGAACTTGCAGCCAAAAGTTGCATCCACAGAAGACTGGACATCCACCTGGTAAATTTTTTAGCAAGTATGAACAGAAGACCAGGCCTTACACAGTTGGACAACAGAAGCTTGGTGCCTAAGGCCTCATGCACACTGGACGTTTTTACAGCTGCTGTTTTCCATGCACACATAGGCTGTAATCAGCGTTTTTTGGCAGGGGCGTTTTCTGGCTGGAAAAAGCCCCCAGAACTAGTGGGTTTTAAGAGGAGTTTTTCAGCTGTAAACACTCTTCAACTGATAAAAGCTGAAAAATATGTCTATTCTGCGTTTATCAACATTTCTGAGCCATAAGCTTTTGTGGGAGTATGGTTTAAAAAAAAAAAAAAAAAATCACTAAAAACACTACTGCAGAAATGCTGCAAAACTCATTCTACAGCTACAGCTTTCTACAGCTAAGGCTTCATGTACACGGGACGTTCAACCTCTTCTGAACGATTTAACTTGACAGCTAAAAACCAGTGTCTAAAAACAGAACACTACTAAACGCGAGTTACTGTGTTTAAGCGCGTTTGACGATTGAAATGCCTCTAAACACAGCTTCTGAATGCATTTTTTTGAGTTCCAGAAAAAGCATCTAAACTCAAATGCCTAGAAAGGACTATAAATGCCCCCTGTGTACATGTACTGATAAGACAACAGAGGAGAGTTCAGGAGCAGTTGAAAAAAATGCCCAACTGCTCCTAAACGTCCGTTTACCAGCAGCAGTGTACATGAGGCCTAACACTACTTGCATTTTTATAACGTCCAGTGTGCATGAGGGCTTCAAATCTGCACGACTTGAAGTCGTACTAATATGAATGTTTGTCACTGGAAATCATGGGATATGACTTTGCAGTCCCAAGTCGCAGGACAAGTCATACAAGTGTGAAAGGAGCCTAAGGCTGCATTGACACTGTTCGGAACGTGGGCAGAAATGCGTGTTTTTGGAAATGCACACAAAATGTGCCAAACACACATTACCCTTGTGGTGCCATTATTTCTTAATGACATCCCAAACGCTAGTAGCATTTGTATGTTCGCCATATAAAGATTGTGAAAAAACATGCTTGACTCAGTACTAAAGAAAAAAGGGTACATGAGCTACTTTGGTATGTTTGTCTCACGTGGGGCAGCCGTTTTATGCTGTCATATGTCAAAAAACATGGTAAAGAAAATTAAACATGTTGTGTCACATCGGTGTGGATGTGTCCTAAGGAAATATGCCTGATGGGTTTAAAGGATGGTAACTTCAAGGGAGAAAGAACCAAATTCCAAATTAAAGAGGAAGTAAACCCAGTATAAAAAAAAAAAAAATCACCACCTGCAAGACAAAGGCATAATGAGCTAGTATGCACAGCATACTAGCTCATTATGTAATACTCACCTCAGATCGAAGCCCCCGCAGCCATCCTCTTCCAACTCTCGGGCAGCCGGCATCTTGCCCGGGGGTTACTTCCTTGTATCATGGCTTTGGCGCTGTGATTGGCCGGAGCAGCGATGACGTCACTCCCACGCATGCGTGCGGGAACCGCTAGTGACGGCACAGCCTCAAGCAGGAATGGCATGCTACAGTGCGCATGGGCCATACACAGCGGCGCCCGTGATTTTAGTAATGATCTCCTAAACCGTGGAGGTTTAGGAGATATTTCAAAAACCTACAGGTAAGCCTTAATCTAGGCTTACCTGTAGGTTAAAGTGGTTGTAAAGGGTTTACAACCACTTTAAGACCCCAGAGAAGCACAGGGTGCTAACACAAGAACGGCCTTAAATAAAGGTTTTCACAAGGGAGTATGATGCCAAAGACCTTTAAAAAATTATGTACAAGGTCGATATCTGCCCTTTTAGGTTGTTAACTTGATTTTGGTCAAGACCCGTTTGAGATCCCAGATCTGGCCTGCTGGGAAAAGGCCAGGGATCGGCTGCTAGGCTAGCAGTCTGAGTACATCTGTGTACCAGATTCTTTTGGGTCAGTTTGGTGTAAGTAGAATCACTGTTTTCCTCTTATGTTATTTTTTTGCGATGCAGGTGAGGCAAAATTTGCAGTGTAGAGAAGGTATACATTTTCCTTAGACCGGGGGATAATTGGGAAACATTCAAAGCCAGACTTGGAAGATAACTCTTTCTGGCAACAGAGGTAACTTGTTGTTTTATCTGGAGGCTAGGATGTCTAAATCTAGAGTTCCCGATATTTGGCATATCAGACTGAACACAGCTGGATGAAAAGGCCATTCCCTTTGGTACAAGCAGTGGCGGCTGAGATAATCCACCTGCCAGTTGGGCACTCCAGGGATGTGGACCACAGAAATCATTGGATAGCCTGTTTCAATCCAAGTGAGAATCTGGTCTGCTTCTTTCAAGGCAGCCAGGCTTTTCCTGGGTAAGTCCAAGGAAATAACCTGCTTTTTCCATGCAGACAGAATGTTTGGTTGTGCAGTTCTTGAGTGGAACTAAACAAAAAGGTTCTGCCTTGGAGAAAGAGAATAGAGAAAAATAATAAACTAGTGAAGCTGATTACTCTGCGAAGGAGAAGAGGTCAATCACCTACAGACAGTAACAAGAAACTGAGGACTCATTGAGTGGGGTAAGGTAATGGGGCAGGCATTCGGGGGGGGGGGGTCCTCAAAAGCTTGCCAGTGTTTAGTCACTTAAAGGTACAAGCCTATAACTCTCGGTGTATGTTACCTGTGTCCTGTATTGTATGATTAAGATAAAGAGCTTCCTGAAATTAAATGCTTTCCTCACCTGCTGCCTGCACTGCAAAATATCAATCTAATGTGGAGGAATTGTCCACTGAAGTCTCTTCAGTAACCAATAAGTAACCGATAATTCTGGGGAGGATCTATATCCTATTTCCCAACTGCAATTACTGGTTCCTCCTACTGACCCCTACCTCTCCAATCTGCCCTGTAGCTATGTAGGGTTGGCTGGAGGAACCAGTGAGAGCCGAGGGGGACCAGGAAATCGTCAATTTCTGAAGATACTTCAAGGGATGATATCTCTGCACTAGAGTGGAGTTCAGGGAAGCAGGCAACAGACGGAGACATTTACTTACTTCTTTGCTGAGATCTTTTTGGAAATGTATTTTTAGCAATAGAATTTATTAAAAAATACATTTAGTTAATTGCTAAAGAATATATGGCTGCCCTCATTGATGCTGTAGATGTTTAGTTCTTCTGTAAACTCCTATAGCAGGATCCAGGCAGCGCCTCACAGGGTCAACTGGGAGTCCATTTCTTGTATAACTTACTCTCTTGTCTCTGCTTTTTGCATCACCTGTTAGGGTTCCCTGATCACCATATTACTGTCAAAAGCAAGTGATGTGGAGTGAAGCTGTTTTGTGACCTATAACAATATCAGACTGAAAAATATATGTATTAAGCAGGTGTGCTTTATCCAAAAGGTTTAGCATTTTAATTATGAATTGAGTGTGCCTATAAGAGCCAGTCCATCCAAAACTGATATTACAGTTATGAGCGGATGGGCTAAATAACCTAATAGCGGCAACCCCTTGATCGTGATCTACCTGACAATTGCAATAGGTAGATCGCATCCTTGCCTTGCTGACCTTCCTCAGAATTGTTTCCCCTCCTTGAAAAGCAGCCCAGAGAAGTGGCTGCAAGATTTTACTGTAGCTTGTTCTGGCGCTGCTTCGTGATCCTTCTCACCTCTATGTCACCGGCAGGTGCCTGGGGCTGATAAGAGAGGAGAATCGTGGGGAGCAAAACAAGTAGTAGTAATATCTAGAAAATGCTTCCCTTTGCCACTCTGCAAATAAGGAGGGAAAGCACTTCTGAGGAGAGTTAGCACAGTAGGTGTTCTGAAGATGAATGGAGCGTGTTTTTTTATGCCTATTGCATTACTACCTACTGAATTTTGCACTTTACATTACTACCTACAGATCTTTAAACTCTACATTATTACCTACTGACCTCTGCACTACTTATTACTGCCCTACTGATCTGTGCATTGCTTCTTACTGACCTCTGCACTGTGAATTACTTTCTGTTGACCTCTGCACTCCACAATACCCATTACTGCTCTGTGCACTACTTCCTAATAAACTCTACATTACTTCACACCGACCCCTGCACTGTCCTAATTAAATTATATACTGCTCTGACAGGCCAAACCAACCAGGCCTTAACTCAGCCCAGCCAGGCCAGAATTCAACCCTGTGAGGCAGCCAGCTAAGCCAGAATCATTCAGGCAGACCAGGCGAAAAAGGAAGAATTTATTTTAATGGGGCCTTAAAAGGTCATCTCCTTAAGAAAATAATGTGTGGTACACTCTGGTGATCTTTGATCACTTTCATGTTGTTAAGGTAGATCCCCACCTCTCCAACGTTCTCTATCCATGACCTAGGGCAGTGATGGTGAACCTTGGCATCCCAGCTGTTTTTGAAGTACATTTCCCATGATGCTCACCTACCCTGCAGAGTGCACGAGCATCATGGAAAATGTAGTTCCAAAACATCAGGGGTGCCAAGGTTCGCCATCACTGGCCTAGGGGCTCTTGTGGTCCCTGTTGGGTTAACAGTTCTATCCTACCTATGCAGTCTCACTAATCTTGCTGCATCCTGGGTACATCGCAGCATTTTCTGCAGTGTAAAAGCAAGTTAAATTTAAATCCAGCCAGCATCACCTGCAATTACCCTGTAATAATGATCCCAGCAGGTGAACAAACAAAAGCAAATCAGGTACAGATGTTGTGCCACTGAAGGCTTGACATGTGATCCTAAAATACATCATCCACCCAAAACTGAAACATTAACTCTAAGTGGGGTAACCAAGGGGAATCTTAGTAGATAAACAGAAGTGACAGGCTATCTGGGCAAGTGGCTATTTTATATAGATTCCAGTCAAATCTATAACATTTTTCCAGCATTGACCAATGCAATCCCAAGAGAACTGTGCATAGACTGTTACCTGCTCCAATGGCACTCCCCTTGGGTGACTCAACAACATCCGACTCACTGCCCCGCACACATTGTCCAGAGCTCGACCATTCTTCTCACAGCTGATTATAGCTGATAATACTGAAAGCAACTTAGGGTAATGTCTGCATACATGTCAAGGACAAGAGTGGCATTGTCTAAGGAAATACAGACTCTCACATCAAAGTTTGAAAGGCAAAAAAAAAAAGAAATATACAACATTCTTTAGTAATTTAAATGGGGCAAATGTCATAACGGCAAGCTTATCACAAAGGAAATTATAATGAATGCCTTCAGTGCAATAGGTCTGGTCACTTTAACCATCTTGTCACAACGATTGAGATGTAAAGTATTGGATTATAATATAAGGAGGGAGTAAGAAAGGTAGACTATTTCTGAAGGATACTTGTGCATTGAGGCACCTCCATGCTCTGCTAGAACCCCGAGTCCAAACACAGAATTACTGCGAACTTCATCATCTTTGTCCTGTGCTCCAGAGATCAGTGCAGGAAGTAACTGGGGCACAAACTGTACAACTGCCCCACTCAAGCTTATTACTGATTCCGCCACAATACCTCCTCCAAATGACTTTTCTGCAGGGGAACAGCTTGGCTTCTGTGTAAGAAATAAAGGATGGACACATTTCTGTACATAATACAGGAAACAACATGTGAACCGAAAAATAAAAAATGTAATTTGAGAATCTAAATTTAATTTAAACCTGAGGCTAATAATATAGTATCACCTCTCAGAAATAGTTAATGCCTACAGAAATTTTATTTATGTTATTAGAATAGTCAAGTAGTACAGTTTCTAGAATATTCTAAGCTAAGTTAGGGCCAGGAAAAAAAGTAAATGTTATTTGTGTAAAAGAACTGATTCTAGTAGAGGGTAGTGTTAGGGTTTGTTTACATATGCAGTTACATATGCGGTTGGGGATGGTAAAATTAGGTGGTTGAGTCAACCACCCATTCGCCTATCTAAAGCTGCAAGAGCAGCTGGACAGGGGTGTAAAAATTGCCATAACTGCAATGCTTTGCCACATAAAACAGCCGGACGTGGCCCACTGAAGTGAATAGGGCAGTGCCGCAACAGCCATGAAACCACATGCAATGCATGCGTTTGCCACACAAGTGATTCAGCATTTACATTTATTATTTCCTCATCGTCTGACAAAAACCTCTAAAAAGTGATCCACCGTGGATCGTTTTTCAGAGGTGCTTCAAAGATGGGCACACATTTAAACCTAGCATTACTTAGGTTGCTAAGTGATTGAAACCCAGCCCATGATAGTTGTGTGTGCTACTAATCAACTCTTTCAGACCAGAAAGGTTAGCTTAGAGTAAGCTCTTAAAGCCTCCACATGTAGGTCTCCTGTCTGAGCTCAGGGCTGAATTATTCGCTGGGTTGCAGGACAAAATTGTTAACTTATAGCTTTTAAAGTGTAACTGCAGCTTTGTACATATCCCCTGTACATATCCGTTGTACAATCCCCTGCTGGAATTTCTCTGAAAGAGAATACAAATGAATAAGGCAACTTTCTCTAAACAGTTACACTATTAGTCAAAGGTGCAGCTCTACTTTAAATGTATTTAATGTTATCCTGACAACACCTTTTTTATGTGTCAGTTTTAACACTGCCACAGGAGAGAGGGGCCTCCTCACATTGTGAGGGAGCAAGAGTATAAACTTATAGACGATAAAGTGAATATCTGAAGCTGAACTTTTCAGGACAACAAATGCCAATTGGTAACCTATTTTCTTTTCATTCTCCTATCATTAGGGCTGATTGTGTATATTGCATATATTATGGGATAATTAATATATATATAAAAAAAAAAAAAAAAAACATACAGAAGCTCAAGCTAAGGCTCAAATCTGTACATATGTTCCCAAAAGTCAGAAACACTGTTTGGAGGACCACTTTCACTACTGTCTGTGTGGATAAGGAAGGGATGCACTTCCATAGTTAAAGTGAATTGATGTGAAATGGCAATAAAGTTAGCATACTCTCTAACATGTGCAATGCTTACTGGATCTCTTAGAAATAACGTAATATAATGCAACATAAAATCATGGCTCTCACCATTTTACTTAGCAATAATGGAAGAAAAACAGCAAAATATGGAGCAAACGTTGCGCCTCCAACTGCAGCAGCAATCAGTGGAATCCCATCTCCTGCACATTCCACCAGCATGGCATCCAGTTCCGCCTGTTCATTAAAAAAAAAATATATATAAATTTCTGATGTCTTCTTTTTAAGGAAGTGTGCCTCAGACTGCTAGTCTCACAAGAATTGAGTTGGTTGCAATTTGGTAATACTAGCTCTGGAATTTATGGTTATATCTGTGCTATACACCAGCCGTTCTGGATGCACTGATCGCTAAAAGGGGCAAAAGGGAATGGTTTGATTTGCATAACTCTGTCCACTTACCCATAAGCAGAGACAGAACTTCTTGTTTTAGGCTGGAAGTGAGGTCGTCGACATACTTTCTGTGATAAGATGACAATGCTGCAGCTCACAGTACATTTGTACTGCCACAATGTGACCTTAAAGTGGTTGTAAACCCATTACAACCACTTTAACCTACAGGTAAGCCTAGATTAAGGCTTAAATGTAGGTGCAACAAATATTTCCCAAACCTAAAAGGTTTAGGAGATATTTGCAAAAATAGCAGCACCGATGTCTACGGCGCATGCGCCGTAGACACCGGCGCAGATGCACTGAGCGTGCCACTTCTAAAGGCGATCATGCAGTTAGTGGCGGCACCCGCGCACATGCGCAGGAGTGACGTCATCGCGGCTCCGGCCAGTCACAGCGCCGGAGCCGCGATATCCGGAAGTCACTCCGGGTATCATGTCGGAGGAGGCGAACGAGGGCCGCTGTGGGGGCTTCGATCTCAGGTAAGTAATTCATAATGTGCTAGTATGCTATGCATACTAGCTCACTATGCCTTTGTCTTGCAAGTTGTCTTTTTTTTTTTTTTTTTTGACGAGAGGTTTTACTTTCTCTTTAATGCTTGTACTATTTCTCAAATATGTACATACAATGGTATGCTGTTTACTCCAACTGTTTAAAACACAATTCTTCTTTCCCAAAACATACAGCCTAAACAATCAAAGAGTCAAGTGTTAAAGTATAACCAAAAGCAAAACTTTTAGAGTGCAGAGGGATAAGAGAATGCTTGTGAGTTTTTATTGCTGTCTGTGTCCCCCTTAGGGAGATTCACCTTTCTTTTTGACCGGTTTCATTATCATTGAAAGTGAAAGAAAAAGGGCTGTCCTCAGAAAAGTAATATAGGGGAGACCTTCCAATGGGGACACCAGGTCTTCTGATCTGGGGGTCCCTAAGGAATTCCCTTAATTTGCAGGGATTTTCTGCAGACCAGAGTGACACACATCTCTGTCATTGTGTGTAGCTAGCGGAAGCACTTTCTTCTTGATCTGCAAGCTGGGTCTTGGGGCTTGGTGGCTAGAGGCTGGAGTCGCAGGAAAGTGATTCATACTGAGAGCCAGGCCAGAGGGGTTCCTGGATTACCAAGCATCCAAGTTAGAGTCTGCGAAGTACACGGTGCTTGTGAGCATCCACTTGTTGTGCTTCTATTACGACTGCTAGCAAAAGGGGACTAATATTTACTAAGGAGCATGTAGAACCTGAAAGGGCATGGTAATTAAGTGCACTGCTGCACAGACTGGCCCCACCCGATAGCCGGCAGAAGTTTAGAGTTAAGAAAAGAGACCAATTAACTATTGACTTTCACATGGTGATCACCCCCAGGGTTTGCCCATAGCGAGCAACATTTCCTCACACTTCATGTTTGGCTATGGGACAGAAAGTGAAGGCAAATATCCGCAATGGGACACAGATGGCAAAGAATTAAAAAAAAAATCTGACAGGGGTTAAAACACTCCCTTGGCTCTATCAAAAATGGAAAAAAAATTAATAAAATTTTGCCTATAGCTCTACTTTAAGCTTTCATTTCTATCTCTAACAATTCCCTGGCTGCCTACATATTCAGAGTTTTCAGACATGCAGGTTGTAAGAATAGGCTATTTACTTTCTCTGTGATGTACAAGTAACATGGTCACACCCAACAGAATAATAGTCTTCAGGGACAGTCTAATGGCCTGTACACACGATCCAAAAATCGCATGAAAAATATCGCTTTCAAATCGATCGTACAATAATCGGTTCATTAGTACAGAGGTTTTGAGAGCCGATCACGACAGTTCATCTGATATCAGATATACGCACAAATTTCTTGTACGATACCAGATTGTACAATTTTCGTTTAATCAGTACAGTTGTCGTCTGAAAATACACTACAACACATGACATCACTTCCGATTTTTTATTCTGTTGTATGAGAATTTTTGTAATTTTAGTAAGCCCTTCATGTTTGATATGCGACTAGCATGCAAAAAAGAAAATGGACGATCTGTCGTCTGATTTTGGGATCGTGTGTATGGGGCATTAGGCAGAAATTTGGTTCACTGAATTATTTACACCAGCGAGTTATTTGTAAGCTACAGTGTTGCTATTTAGTGGTAGTTTCTCCAAATATTGGCTGTGAAAAGACTGCTTTAACCATAAGGAATTATGCAAGAAAGAAGCAAGCGGTCACTCAAGATGCCTGCCAGGGTAAATGTATAGCTATGTCTGAGTGCCACAGATCAATAGGAAAACAAACAATTGTGCAAATGATGGAGGCATAATATTAGAACTATTCAGCGACGATACTGGTAAGAAATGTTAAACACAATAAATCTTTATAGCATCACTAAAACAAAGGGGCAAATCATGAGAGATAGTTCTGTGGGTGTGTCAATAACAGACGATCTCTGATCTGTAGGCGTTTCCCTGGGAAGCCCTGGGCTGTGAGACAACTCTTACCTGGGTTTTGCTGATCTACCTGCTCTACAGGTTAATTACCTCAAAAGCAAATATACAAACAGAAAAGAAGAGAAAGCTTGCAGTGAAGGCACAGTAAGCACAGCTCTTTCAAGCAAACATGCTATGTGACTGATCGAAAGCGTTCATTCATCTTCCAGAGGCTTCTAAATAATTTACAAACTTCTAAAAGTGAGAAAGGAAAACAAGACAAGCAAGTCTATAAAAAAAAAAATCTGCAGTGACTGATGAGAGCGCCTTCTGCCGTTAACGATGGCCATGAAGTAATGACAGATTGCCAAATGCTCTGCAATAATATAGCAGATAGAGCACATGAGAGATGAATACACACTTCACAAATATGGGTATTGTAGAGACTATCCTGTGTCTGCAGGCTGCAAAATGCTTCTTTAATTTTCTGCCATTCCTGTGTCTACGAGAAGTTCGCAACCAAGCGTCTGTCATCTCGCTGCTCATCCTCATGGTAACCGACACAGTGATCACAGGTGAGACTTTCACATGTCGTCCCTTTTGTCAATTGATTATTCATACTTGCAGTGCAAGAAAAACGATTCTCTCTACTTGAAGAATGAAAATTACAGCTCTCATTTTAGGGCATTATATTGCCTGCCCCAAACTTTTAAAGAGCTTACAGAACTTTCTATGTGTTTTACTGTTTATGCTCTATGAGTGTTATAAAATGGAGTCAGTCTGAAGTTAGGGAAAAAAATTGTTTCAATACAACTGATAAGTGAATAGAGATTTATAAACTAACAGTAAAGACAGATGAAGTAGGTGAAAATGCCTAATTCCTATTTAAACAAACAGACAGGCAAATAATGATAAAGGCTAAACTACACGTGATTCTGTAATTTGCACATGAAAAAAATACAATGCCTTCTTAACGGCTAATTCAGACTGCTAAATTCTATGGATTTTGCAAGGATTGATGCATGCTTTCTGTTACATTAGAAACCTGCCCCACACTATTAAAATATAGCTACCACTGGCTTACTTAAAACAAGTGTTATGAAACTTTTTAATCAATGGCAATACTGTGACTAATTTCAGTGGTAGAATTTTCTGATAAAATACAAACAGCAATCCTAACTTGAATAAAATTAGTTGGATAATTATAGCAGCCAGCTAACTATATTAATTATTCTTTAGCTTACATTATTTTTATTTATTTTTTTGCGATTACCTACAGTACTTCAAAATACCCAGTGCCTTAGCAACACATCACTTTGGACTTTGACTCTATATTTATTGACCAAATCTTTTTTATTTCTGCCGACTTCCTCTAAACTATCTGCTGCTCTCTATACAAGTGTAATGCCTTGTACACACGATTAAATTTCCGATGGAATAAAATCCGATGGACTTGTTTCATCGGAAATTCCATCGGAGTAAAAAAATAGAACAAATTTTTCCGATGGGAAATTCTGATCGTCTGTGTGTGATTCCATCGGAGAAAAATCCATGCATGCTCAGAATCAAATCGACGCATGCTCGGAAGCATTGAACTTAATTTTTCTCGGCTCATCGTAGTGTTTTACGTCACCGCGCTTTGGACGGTCGGAATTTAGTCTGACAGTGTGTATGCAAGACTGATGGAAGTCCGCTTCATCGGAATTCCGACGGAAAATTCCATCGGAAATCCGATCGTGTGTACAGGGCATTAGCAATCCCTAATTAAAAGGAGGCTATGATCACTGTACAATGATCAGCCATAACTTTATGACCACCCATCTAATATTAAAGAGTATCACCCTGTAAACACAATTTTAAAAGTCAACAGCCACAAATACTGTAGCTGCTGACTTTTAAAAAACGCACACTTACCTGTACCAAGATCCAGCAATGTCCTCACTCGACATGGTTCTTTGCTGGTCTTTGGGTCCAAGCGCCAGCATCTTAACTGTGGGCAGCCGACTGGACTCCTTGCAGCTCTACAGCCGGCTGCCTCCTGCGCCGTGACTGGTCCAGCAGTCTCCTGGGACCTGTGACATGTCCCAAGAGACTACAGGGGAAGGGAGGGGGAGTGCCAAACTTCAGCTCGGATTGCCCCAACCGGAAGTGGGTACCTGTCAAAATCAGTTACTCGCAACAACCACCTCAACGTCAAAAAAAGACCTTCTAAATATGGGAGAGGAGGTGGAAGGAGGAACTTGCTCTCTCGGGTGAAATTTCACTTTAAGTAGGTTCCTAGACCTCTGAAGGTATGCTGTGGTATCTGGCACCAAGCCATCTGTAGCCGATCCTTTAAGTCCTCTAAGTTGCGAGATGGGCCTCCATGGATTGGACTTGTTTTTCCAGCAAATCCCACAGATGCTTGATTTAATTGAGATCTGGAGGCCAAGTCAACACCTCAAACTCGTTGAGTTCCTCCAACAATTCCTGAACATTTTTTGCAGCATGGCAGTGTGCCTTGTCCTGCTGAAAGAGACTACTGACATCAGGGAATACCATTTCCATGACAGGGTCAGCAACAATGTTTAGGTGGGTGGCATGTGTCATGCAACATCTACATAGATTGTAAGATCCTAGGTTTCCGAGCATAACACATTGCCCAAAGCATCATACTGCCTCTGTCGACTTGCCGTGTTTCCATACTGCATCCTGGTGCCATCTTTTCCCCAGGTAAGCGACACACATCCACCCAGGCACGGCCATCCACATGATGTAAAAGAAAGTGTGATTCATCAGACCAGGCCACCTTCTTCCATCACTCCGTGGTCAAGTTTTGACATTCACATGTCCATTGTAGGCACTCGTGGCTGTGAACACGGGCCAGCAAGGGTACCCAAACTGGTCTGTGGCTACACAACCTCATACACAACAAACTATGATGCCCATTTTTTCTGCTTTCAACACATCAACTTGAGGGACATCATGTTTGCTTGCTGCCTAATATATCCCACCAACTGTCAGATGCCATTGTAATGTAATAAGAAATGTATTCACTTACAGTGGTTGTCAAGCCACTCTAACCTGTATACACCATCAGCACTGCCTCCTATTGTAGTATCCCCCTCTGTGTACGATTTATAAAAAAAAATACTGCAAATACGTAATTTCACTGCAGAGATTGCGATCACATGACTGGCCAGCTTTCTCCTTTCCTCCTCTAAGAGATGCAGTGGGTGGGGCTGAGATTCCTCTGCTGATGTCAGTCTTAAGGGGAGGAGGAGAGGAGGAGAGAGCTGGCTGGTCTTGTGATCGCAATCTCGGCTCTTAAATTAGGTATTTACAGCATTTATCTTTATAAATTATTCACAGACGGGGACACTGCAATAGGAGGCAGTGCTGATGGTGTATGCAGGTTTGTGTTATGAGAGCAGCAGGAGGGGGGAGGGGCAGCTCACACACAGACAGAAAGGGGAAGGGGAGGAGGACACAGGAGCAGAGAGGAGAGCAGATAGCAGGCTGCTGATGACAGAGGCACATAAACTGACCACTGTGTCTGGTCTCAGCAGCCATGATCAGTTTACAGAGGGGTAGGGAGAAACTGGCAGGATCAGCCAGGTTTTTTAGGCGTTACAGGGGGCCAAATGACACAGGACAAGCACTGTGTCATATAACATGCTTTAAAAGGAGCAGGATCCATTTTTTTGGGGGGTTAACAAACGCTTTAACCTGTCAGTAGTCATAAAGTTATGACTGATCAGTGTATACTTGTGTAACAATTTAACCACTTAACGACCGCCCACTGTAAATATACGCCGGCAGAATGGCACCGACAGGCAGAATCACGTACATATACGTGATTGCCTTTGTATAGTTGGTGGGGACTGATCGGACCCCCCTTCTTTACAGTGGGTGGTCGTTTTACCTTCGGGAGCGATCCGGCATGAGGGGACGGCCGTTCGATTCCGGCCCCCCCTTCTCGATCGCTCCCGGCGAATGAGAGAGTTTCCCCTGCCTGCCAGGCAGGAGGAAGTGATGTCATCTCTCCTGCGGCGCTCACATATACCGAGCGCCGTACAGGAGAAGATGCAGGTTAGTACACAAAACAGCACACTAACACCAGCACACATAGGCACATAAATCGCCCCCCCAGATCACCCCCCAGCCCCCAGTCACAGTGTCACTGATTGCAGTGACCATTTATTTAGTGATCACTGCAATCAGTGACATTTGTGACTGTAAAAGTGTCACTACATTTAGTTTTAGGTCCAGTGTAGCCCCCTAACCCCCCCCCCCCTAATAAAGGTTTAACCCACTGATCACCCCCCAGATAACCCTTTCACCCCCTAGCACCGCCGTCGCTAAGCGATCATTTTTCTGATCGCTGTCTTAGCGTCGGTGATGCAGATCGGTAGCCAGTAATTTTTTTTAGGTTCGCCGCAGGTTTTTATAGCGTCAGGTACCCCCATATATTATCTAATAAAGGTTTAACCCCCTGATCGCCCCCCAGGTAACCCTTTCACCCCCTATCACCACTGTCGCTAAGCGATCGTTTTTATGATCGTTGTCTTAGTGTCGGTGACGCCGATAGGTAGCCAGTAATTTTTTTTTTGGTTCCCCGTCAGGTTTTTATATAGCGTCAGGTACCCCCATATATTACCTAATAAAGGTTTTAACCCCCTAATTGCCCCTAGTTAACCCTTTCACCAGTGATCATCATATAAGTGTTACGGGTGACGCTGGTTAGTTAGTTTGCTTTTTATAGTGTCAGGGCACCCGCCGTATATATAACCCAATAAAGGTTTAACCCCCTGATCGCCCGGCGGGTGATATCAATTAGGTTTTAGCGTCAGAGAGGGTCTGCGTCACACCCCAGGCAGCGTCAGGTTAGTGCCAGTAGCGCTAACACCCACGCGTTAAGCATACACCCCCCTTAGTGGTATAGTATCTGAACAGATCAATATCTGATCTGATCAGATCTATACTAGCGTCCCCAGCAGTTTAGGGTTCCCAAAAACGCAGTGTTAGCGGGATCAGCCCAGATACATGCTAGCACCTGCGTTTTGCCCCTCCGTCCAGCCCAGGCCACCCAAGTGCAGTATCGATCTATCACTGTCACTTAAAAAACACAACACACATAACTGCAGCATTCGCAGAGACAGGCCTGATCCCTGCGACTCCAGTGCTGTAGGAGGTGATTTCACCACCACAGTTAAAAAAAAAAAAAGCATATATGCCGAAGCATTGGGGCAGCAGGGGCGGAGGAGCGATTTTGCTCCTAATGCCGCGTACATACGGTCGAAATTCCGACGGAGGCTTGCCCGTGGAAAAGTCTGACCATGTGTACGCGGCATAACTTTTGCGGGAAGATGCCCCCATGCTTCGGCATATATAAATGGTGCATGTATGCCCATCATTAGAAGTGGGTGGATGAAGGACGGTATTCTAATGGTGGGCATACCCACCGATCAATCTTTTTTTTTCGTTCAGCCAACAGGCTGCATGAAAAAAAAGATTACAATACATGTCCAACAAGGACCAGCAACGTACTGGTATGTTGCTGGACTTTGAATGTTTATACCAGAATGATGCCTGCGGGTTTAGGTATCATCTTGGTATCATTCTTTTCAGCCAGCGGCCGGCTTTCATGTAAAAGCAATCCTAGTGGCTAATTAGCCTCTGGACTGCTTTTACAAGCAGTGGGAGGGAATGTCCCCCCCGGATATAAAAAGCGCCATTGGGAAATTGGGAAAGCATTATCACACCGATCTTGGTGTGGTCAGATGCTTTGAGGGCAGAGGAAAGATCTAGGGTCCAATAGACCCCAGTTTTTTCAAAAAAGAGTACCTGTCATTACCTATTGCTATCATAGGGGATATTTACATTCCCTGAGACAACAATAAAAATGATAAAAAAAAAAAAAAAAAATATGGAAGCAACAGTTTAAAAATAAAATAAAAAAGCAAAATTAATAAAAAAAAAAAAAAAAAAAAAAAGCACCCCTGTCCTGCCCTGCTCTTGCCCAATGGCGAACGCAAGCGTCGGTCTGGCGTCATATGTAAACAGCAATTGCACCATGCATGTGAGGTATCACCGCGAAGGTCAGATCGAGGCCAGTAATTTTAGCAGTAGACCTCCTCTGTAAATCTAACGGGGTAACCTGTAAAGGCTTTTAAAGGCTTTTAAAAATGCATGTAGTTTGTCGCCAATGCGCGTTTGTGCGAAATTTTAAAGCATGTCGTGTTTGGTATCTATGTACTCGGCCTAAGATCATCTTTTTTATTTCATCAAACATTTGGGCAATATAGTGTGTTTTAGTGCATTAAAATTAAAAAAGTGTATTTTTTCCCCAAAAAATGCGTTTGAAAAATCGCTGCGCAAATACTGTGTAGAAAAAAAAATGCAACACCCACCATTTTATTCTGTAGGGCCTTTGCTTTAAAAATATATATAATGTTTGGGGGTTCAACATAATTTTCTTGCAAAAAAAAATATGTTTTCATGTAAACAAAAAGTGTCAAAAAGGGCTTTGTCTTCAAGTGGTTAGAAGAGTGGATGTAAGCTTCCTAATGTTGTGTATAAAATGCCAGAACAGTTCAAAACCCCCCCAAATGACCCCATTTTGGAAAGTAGACACCCCAAGCTATATACTGAGAGGCATGTCGAGTCCATGGAATATTTTATATGTTGACACAAGTTGCGGAAAAAATAATATTTTTTTTTTTTTTTGCACAAAGTTGTCACTAAATGATATATTGCTCAAACATGCCATGGGCATATGTGGAATTACACCCCAAAATACATTCTGTTGCTTCTCCTGAGTACGGGGATACCACATGTGTGAGACTTTTTGGAAGCCTAGCCACGTACGGGACCCCAAAAACCAATCACCGCCTTCAGGCTTTCTAAGGGTGTCAATTTTTGATTTCACTTCTCACTGCCTATCACAGTTTCGGAGGCCATGGAATGCCCAGATGGCACAAAACCCCCCCCCCCAAATGACCCCATTTTGGAAAGTAGACACCCCAAGCTATTTGCTGAGAGGTATTGTGAGTATTTTGCAGATCTCGCTTTTTGTCACAAAGTTTTGAAAATTGAAAAAAAAAAAAAAAAAAATGTTTTCTTCATTTTCAAAAACAAATGAGAGCTGTAAAATACTCACCATGCCTCTCAGCAAACAGCTTGGGGTGTCTACTTTCCAAAATGGGGTCATTTGGGGGGGTTTTGTGCTATTTTGGCATTTTATGGCCTTCGAAACTGTGATAGGTAGTGAGGAGTCAAATCAAAAATTTGTGCCTAGAAATCCTGAAGGCGGTGCTTGGTTTTCGGGGTCCCGTACGCGGCTAGGCTCCTAAAAAGTCCCACACATGTGGTATCCCCGTACTCAGGAGAAGCAGCAAAATTTATTTTGGGGTGCAATTCCACATATAACCATGGCATGTGTGAGCAATATATCATTTAGTGACAACTTTTTGTAATTTTTTTTTTGTCATTATTCAATCACTTGGGACAAAAGAAAAAATATTCAATGGGCTCAACAGGCCTCTCAGCAATTTCCTTGGGGTGTCTACTTTCTAAAATGGGGTCATTTGGGGGGGGGGTTTGTACTGCCCTGCCATTTTAGCACCTCAAGAAATGAGATAGGCAGTCATAAATTTAAAGCTGTGTAAATTCCAGAAAATGTACCCCAGTTTGTAAACGCTATAACTTTTGCGCAAACCAATAAATATACGCTTATTGACATTTTTTTTACTAAAGACATGTGGCTGAATACATTTTGGCCTAAATGTATGACTAAAATTGAGTTAATTCGATTTTTCTTATAACAAAAAGTAGAAAATATCATTTTTTTTCAAAATTTTCGGTCTTTTTCCGTTTATATCGCAAAAAATAAAAATCGCAGAGGCAATCAAATACCATTAAACGAAAGCTCTATTTGTGGGAAGAAAAGGACGCAAATTTTGTTTGGGTACAACATTGCATGTCCGCACAATTTACATTTAAAGCAGCGCAGTGCAAAATTCTGAATTCACCTCTGGTCCTTTAGCTACCAAATGGTCCGGGGCTTAAGTGGTTAAGAACCAAGCTGCTGAGAATTAGACATTGTTTCATGCTTGTGAACTATGGCACACAAGTGACTTACACTTTGGTGGCACCTATTATGTGTGCAGAGATAACAATCAAGAAAATGTTTGTGATGAAGCCCTGAGGTATCGGGAAAATTGTATTTGTTATAAGGCCATAAATTGGACTGCTATTAAAACTGAATTCCAGGCTTGGTTTTTATACTTGAATAGTTATATTTGTTTACCTTGGACCAATTTAAGTATGCATATGCTATACCTGTAGAAGCTGGAAATCACCCTGGTATTCTCCAATACTACAGTGATTACCGCTACATTCCGCATACTGTGCCAAGTGGCTGCCCTAATGTAACTGAACACAGGGGGTCATTCACTCAGCATGAGTGCCATTTACAGAACACCTTGTATTTCTCTCAATAAATGCAAGGCATTCCCTGATTAGACTAGGTGAATATCGTAACGCTACCACCCCACTTCCTACAATCAGAGAAAGCACTGGACCCGGAAGACAGCGGTGATCACTGTAGGTATCTAAGGGTAATTTTTTAAACTTTTTTTTTTCTTACATGCTGTCATCGGAGTAGTTTAGTTTCACCATAGTGACACTGTACTACTCTAGGGGGGTGATCATGGATTATTTTATTTTTTTAACACTTTACCAGCAATCATTTGAACGGTCATGAATGGCTTTCATTCATGAATCACTGTTTACTATTGTGATGCTGTGATTGACCCACAGCTTTTACACTGTACAATATGCTGTGATTGGCACAGGTACCATGTGATCATTGGTGACCAATCACAGATCACACACAGTAGTAAACAATGATGTCATGAATGGGTATGAACAGGCCATGTGATTGAATAGTGAGTGCTGGAGGAGCAGAGCCGGAAGCGTTGACTGACTTTTTGCTCTAAGCAGACCGAGAACTGAGCAATCGGCAGTAATGTAATTACTCAGTCTCAGTTTTAGAGCTGACATGGGACAGCTGCAGCATAACACCAATGCTGAAGAATAGTGGTGACTATGGTTCTGAATCCATTTAAATCTTTTCCATTTAAATTGGGTATGTAAAAAAGCAGAGAGAGAGGAAGCTGGGGAGGAGGAGGGATCAAGTTGAGATGCATGAAGTTCGGGTACTAGGGAGGTCGTCATCCTATGTTCTAGCAGCAAGGCAGGATGGGATAATCCCCTCTCCCGATGTTTTTGTCAGGCTTTGGGGGGTATGTAAATGACCTACACCTATAGCTAAGACATTATTCAACTTTAGTCAGAGCTGCACAGCTTATTTATAGAAAGACTCCTCTTACCTGCATAGGCAGTTTAATGGTAAAGGTAAACTAAGTGTTTAAGGTTCTCCCTGTAGAAGGGTTTTAAAGATCTTCTGCTGAAAACCAGCAAACCATGTGTTGTGGTACAAGTCATGTCTGTTTGGGACGAGTATGAGATCTTCCATTGCCTCTAATCTATGTATTCACAATGATATTGAGGGAGGGGTCCATCCATCCTAAGGGGATACAAGATTTGGTGGCATTCAAGAGATAGTAAAGGATAGATTTCTTGTATGTTTTGGTGGGTATGCAGTGATGGTCTAAGATGAAGTAGGGCAGAGATCCATTTAAAAATTCATACAAATCTGTATGTCCCATTGCTTAAAACATTAGGGTTATCAACAGTTATTACAGTCACTCACACATGTACTAACTTTGCTTACTGATTCAGTATACACAAAATGGTAAACCTCATGTGAATATAGAAGAGATAGGAATGTGCTTAGAGACCAGCCAGTTGGTATATGTGGTGGCTTGCTTAGCTGAGAATTTCAGGAAATGTACGCTTTCACCTTTCCCAATACTAGCTGTATTCAGGTAAAAATGTTGGATACATATTTTTTTTTTCTAACATTGCTAATTTCTTACAGGATTCCTGCTAGGTTTATGGAGTGGTGGCTGGATTGTGTCTCCCAGTACAGAAGTAATATTCCTGCGATTTCTGGGATTTCAGAACGAGGCCTACAAAAAAATCCCTCTGCTGCTCCCTTGGGTGTCCTTCAGTGAAGAGTGGAGCCGATCTCATATAAACCAACGGGGTGGACCAGCCAGAGCAGAAGCCACTCTCACCATGCAGTCTTGTCTTCTCAGTCTAACCTGTTGGCTAATTGCTGCTTCCTATAGCCAGTATCCCTTCCTGTTACTTTCAGACAGTCATCCAGTATGTGAACTATGGGACTGGAGATGTCCCTTTAAATACATCCATGAAGACAAAAAGTTTGACTGGTTGCTGCCCACCATAGGCCTTGCACTTGGTTCCACTTTGTTCTGCAGCACAATGGAAAGCAGGAACTCCATTGCAAGAACAATTCTAGAGAGGAGGCAGCCATGGAATAAACTAGTGATGCCTTGTTTGTTGGTTATTGGTGCTGCATTATCCTTTATTTTCCTTCATCCTTTTCTGGCAGTAAGCACATGGTCCATTGTAGCTCTGGACAGACTATGCGCCCTCTTTAGGTTACAGATTCCAGAGCCACTAATCACAGTTCACAATGCTGTAGAGGACTCACAAGTGAACTAATACATAGACAATGTATACAGACAACACGAAAACTACACGGAACATAAGAAAAGCCTGGTTTAATTACAAGAGAAATGATGCTGAATAGTGAAACGTGAATAAGGTTTAGAAGGCAGAAGGGTATAATGTGTTACATATGTGTTGGTATTCATCAACTGTACATTCTCTTAAGACAGATGGCAGTAATGGGGGTATGTAAAATTTGTTAGACATTATTAGGTCATGTATGCTAACTGGAATCACTCCTATGCCTTTTATTGCACATGTGCTTCCATTAAAGTGTGCCTGTGCCCAGACTGTGGACATGTATTTATATACAGTATTCCTAAAAAGCAGTAAAGAGCTTTAGAACCACTCTGACCCGTCTAGCTGCTTGAACTGTGAAGTGACTAATTTTTAAAGATCCTCGTAGATCACAACAAAAAGAAAAACCTGCGATTATACGCATTTAAAGGGCATTTCTAAATGCATATATTAATGTTGATATTCACACTGTGCCTTTACCTACAATTCAGTTACCTCCAGTTCAGTTTAGCTGTGTTTAGAGAAATCGAAATGTCCAGGATCAGAGAACTCGATTTGGGAAACAAAGACTTTACATAAAGAATTTCTCCTGCAATAATTAACCTAAGCACAAGAGGCTAGTGAGAATGTTGCCTTAGGTTGGGTTTTGCCGTTTAGACACATATGCTACTTATACATGTACAAATTTGAAGGCCGACAGGCTGTCATGATTTTGCTGCAATGGAAAGTTACAAAAAAAAAAAGATTTCAGTACCTCTGTTGAGAAATTTGGAGATTAATTTCTCCACAATGCCGTTTGCTACATAGCTGAATGAGGGCATCTTTTGAAGTTCTTTTACTGCATGTTCTCAAGTTTAACTAAAGTCAAAACTTTTTTCTTTTTTTTTTGGATAAGTGCGACATGGATTAGAACACCTGTCAATTGTTATTGCTGTCTGTGACCTGTAAAGGGAGATTGATCCTCTCCATTTGTCCGTTTACCATTATCACTAAAAGTGAAAGTAAAAGAAAATCCCAACTTTTGGGCAATAGATGGGAAATCTTCCAATGGAGACACTAGTTCTGGTGACCTGGGGGTCCCCAAGAGCATCCCTCAATTTGCACAGATTTCCTCTCACTTCCGATTTTTGCTATGGGACAGGAAGTGAAGGTAAATCTCCCCAATGGAACAAAGCTGGCAAAAATAAATCCTACATGGGTTATAACCCTTCCTTACGCCATCCAAAATGAAAAACAAAAGTTTTGTCTATTATCCAACTTTAAGAATGTAGATTTTATTTGTTCTAGAGTCCCAATATTTACATTACTGTGGTTATACCTTCTAAGTCTGTGCGTAAGGGATGCTAAATGGTATACAGTATGTAATACTATGCTCAATATTTATTGCAAACTTTACTATAACAAGTTAACTGAAAAATTGTGATGGTAGAAAACATGATTTAAGCTGCATTACTGCAGAATCCAATCTGTAATCTGGCAAACACAGGTGCCAAGTATTTTTGGTACCCAATATGCATTTGTTTTCTCCTAGTCACCTTGTGTTTACAGTGTGTGCGTGTGTGTGTAATCTGGATCAGGGGAACTCAAAGCACTTACAACAATTTTCTGGGAGTACAGCCCCTTTAAAAATGGCCTGTGTCAGATTAAAAATTCCTGCTGTCAGTTTTAATAGCTTTAACAAAAAATGCGACAGACCAAGGTAGTTCTTAATAGTGTGACTTTTGCAAAATGGCGCTATGGTTCCACCAAGTACAAGAACGATTACCTTCAGTTCATAGACAAGGAAGTGAGTAAGACCAACTTTAAATTGGTGTACAGAGACAGTAAGAGTACCTGTCTCTGCACACTGTGTAGCATGTTTGCCATCGCTACCCCCTTCTTTTTCCACCTGTCACTGGTTGTCAAGGATGCTGTTGGTTTCACAGCTGAAAGGCTCCAAGCAACCAGTGATGCTGACAGTGGGAAAAGCCTGATGGGGAAGCTGGAGGACAAGTAAGTTCCCTGTCAGGTCCACTCTCAACTTGTAATTGACCGACGTTAGGCATGGATTCTATAGCCAAAAGCAGGCTGTCTACTAGCTATAGAATCAGCCCACTCCCTGTCTACCTGATGGGTAAAATAGTGTCCCCATCTAAAATATGTCCTCAATGTGCAAAAAAGGGTTACCCTGGCAAGCCTGACACCCAGAATAATTAGCGGTCATAATTATTGGTCCTGGTTTTTCTCTTGAAAGATGAAGGCGATAGGCAGAGAAGGGGGATCCACAAAGGCATACTAGAGATTTAAACCTTTCTTCATCTCATGAACTAGTAGAGCTACAGTATGTGAATCTTAAATACAATCATTGTTTTAAAAAAAAACTGTATGTTTCCTGAAGTTTTTGTTTCTTGTATTTTACAAATCCATGGTCTATTCATTTTGACTTTCATGTTTACCAGCGGATCTTTCCTACCACTTGTTTACCTTCTGCCAGTTTGAGCAGAAGTGGAATGGAAAAAAGCCAGGGGAATTGTCAAAGTGAATTACAGAGTTTGAGCCCCTTCAATATGTGAGCTACATTTTCCAAGGGCAACTGAACCCAGCTTTTCTGCAGAAATGACAGGTTCTACTTATCTGAATAGATGAAGCTGTCACTCAGACAAGGCGTGGGTTAATGTAACAGACACTGGCAATCAGAAAATGTTTGGGAATAATATCCACTCCAATGCTCAACTATGTCTGAATTTTAATTCCATTCATTAAAAATTATGAATAGAATCTACAAGCTCTAAACTGCCCCTTTTTTGGAGTGACTGACTCTCTTGGAATCAATTACCTCTGTCACTTTCTCCTCCTTTTTTGTCACTCTTATTGATCAGATCAAATAGACCTCTGTAAAAAACAAAGTTATCTATGATTGCATCTGTTACTTTAAAAAGCCAGTGAAAGGGCTCTCTCACACAGAGCAGCTCTGCTCTGATCAGCAGGGGATCCATGAGTGGAACCCCTGCTGAAACCGGAGCTGAATGGGACAGGTGCCTATTATTTTTTTTTACATCCCTGCCCATTCAGGTTGTGTCTGGATCAAGTGGATCAAAAATCTCATCCAAAAAGTTGGAAGGTGTTGGGAATATTGTCCCATGTAGATATTGATGAAATGCAGTGCAGTAAGATACAGCTCATCTGAATGAGTCCTTGGAAGGTATTCTTGGTATTTAGAATGTTTGCACAAGTAATTCATAAACCTTGCAGATCTCTGCCCTTTCTATTAGAACTCATTTAGCAAAATTACAACAAGGTAAAGATCAATGCTGTGCAATAAAGATCTGCTGCTTTCCCCTCTATCACACACACAGCATATTTCAACAGCAGTTAAGTTGGCCACTTTAGCAGGGACAGGACAAATTTGGAACCATATGTGACCGCCCCTCCTCTACAGCAGTCAATTTTTTTATTGACATCTGTTGAAGGAATGTGCTGGAAAACTTTTGCCGATCAGCAGCTACTGACAGCAGCAAGTCCTGCTGTCAGATAAAGTCCAGGCCAGGGGTTTTCCACCTTGCTTGTGTGGATTGAAAATCATGGCTTGCTGAACAAAAAAAGATTTAAAAAAAAAACTGGTCTATGGCCGGCTTTAGTGTCAATAAAAAGGAACCCTTTCATAAATGGCAAGCAGATATACATGTTCATAATATGGGCAACATTTGTGCTCGATACCTGGACAAAAAATCCAGCAGAGAGCCCAAGAAGGAAAAGTCATTATCGACCAATATAAAAAAGAAATAATGGGAAAAAAAAAAGAAGGATAAGTACACTTTAAAATGAATTTCCATTGAAATTCCATTCCGCCAGCACTAGAGTACCTTCCATCAACTTCCTACACTTAGTTTTTCCTGGAGCTATGTTTTCAGATTTCAATTGCTGTAGAGCCAGTAGGAAATGTTGTAGTGTTGCCTGTCCATAATAAGATGGTGCTAACATTGTGTAGTACAAGTGATGAGAGGAAGAAAAAAGATTGCAAAGAATCCTAAAAATGGCCAACCTGCTGCTTGTCATCTTCATCTTCGCCCTCTGGATCCTGACATGCTGTCTGTGGGAACAGAACCAGTTTAGATTCTTGATGCATATGCTGGTACTTGTGTAATCAGTAGATTAATGAATTACTTTGCTCTGTAGAACTGCCTTGAGGACGGCACACATTTTATCCAGCTGTTCAGGTCCTCTCACACACGGTTCCTTCACATCTTTTAGTAAATTGTTCAAAGACTCTAGAGCAGTCATTGCCACTTCACGCTCTTTATCATGTACTGCCCCGTGCAGATAGGCAGGGATGAGGACATCCAAGAGAAGAAGCAGTGCTGATGGATGAAAGAGAATGGGACTGAAAATAGAGACTAAATTAAAGCAGTTCTAAAGCCAAAACATTTTTTATATTAATGCATTCCATGTGCCTGGCTGCAGTTCTTCTCCTAAGACTTTTCGCGTCTCATAGAAGGGTCAGGCAGCAGTGTGAGCCATTGGCTCCTGCTGCTATCAGTCAAATTCTGTGAGCAGAGCAGAGAATGGGGCCGAGCCGTGCTGTGCGTGTTTATTGATTCTGCACGTCTGCCCCATAGCAACCCGCTTGCTATGGAGTTAGACACAGAACAGTAGGAGCCAAGATCGCTGGTGGGGGACCCCAGAAAAAAAGGATCATGGCCACTCTGTGCAATAACAGAGCAGGCAAGTATAACTTGTTTGTTATTTTAATTTAAAAAATGTTTTGCCTTTAGTAACGTGTTAAATATATATTTTACTAAACGGGGAAAATAATAATATCAGTCCCTACCCTGTCCACCTTTAGGAGATCCCTGAAAACTCATTTATTCAGGGAAGCATATCCCACACCCACCTAACAACTGTCCCCAAGCCACCCCCATCAAATCATTCTCTGCAGCCATTACCTTTTGTACCACCACCACCTCCCACCCTTTAGAATGTAAGCTTTACGAGCAGGGACCTCCTGTACCTTTTGTATTGAGCTGTACTGTAATTGTGTTGTCCCCCCCCCTATACATTGTAAAGCGCTGCGTAAACTGTTGGTGCTATATAAATCGTGTATAATAATAATATATATATAGATTATATATACTGTGTATTCAGTCATGGCCAAGGGGTGTGCAACCAAATATTAAATTGAGGGTGCCAATAATTTTATCCAGTCCATTTTTGGAGTTTTGAATGGAATGTGTCAGATTTGGATTTTTGTTTCTCTATTTTTTTTTTTTTTTGTGTCATACCAATACAAACAAAAGAAATTATGACAATGCCTAAACATTTGTAGTTGCAACAATTTTCGTAGTGGTACAATATCTGACAGAAATGCAGGGGTGCTAATATCTTTAAATGCCTAGCAAACTGGTTGTCTTTAAATTCAATAAGTTTTGCATCAATGACTAGAAATAAGCATGCAGCAAGTGAAGTCAAAACTCATGATCAAATCTACATACTTATCCAGGATCAGTGGCTAAAACTTTCAAACCCACTGAATGAGTATAACAACCAGTAAACTACAATATCGAACAGAAACATATTTAACAGCAATCTGCATTTTTCAGCATATGTCTCCATAAGGTTACATGCACATGGGCGGTTTTGCATGGCAGCATTAAATCTCAGTGCTTCTAAGTGCCCAAAGGCACAGGTGAATTATCAAGCCCTGAGGCAAACGGACTGAAATATGCGACGGCTAGATGCTTTTCCATGTGGTACTCGTGTTTCTTGGATGTCCCTGAGAGCATATGGCCCTAAATGCGAGTACCGCTCAGTACAGTCCAGCTGCCACATATTTCAGCCCATCATAGACTTTGACAGGTTGTTGACAGCAGGGCTGGATGGTGCACCTGTGCTTTCTGGGCTCCTAAAAACGCTGGGATTTGATGCCAATGGGCTGAACTGCCCACATGTATGAGGCCTTATACAAGCACTGCCCACCTCACCTGCAGCGTTGGGTTCATTAGGGTTCTTCTGGCACACCAGATTCATTGAAAGTGCAAATTTTCCCAAAGCTTCATAAGCTGATTTACGGACACTAGAATGAAGGGACTATAGAAAAAGAAGCAGTGACTTGCATTAATATCAAATCAGAGCTGTTGAAATTTTTTTTTTTAAAAAGTGTTCAAGCAGCGTAACAAAACTTGAGCATAAATGAACTGTTCTAATATATCTTATGGTAACAATACTACAGAAGAGCATACACTATTTGTGGCCTGCATTACCTGTCTTAGCAATCTATCTCTGTGTACAGTAGCGCTTTGGCTCCTGAGCCAAAGCTGTATATGGGGCCTAAAATTTTGTATATGTCAAGGTGAGGCCCTGCCCTGTAAACTGTCAAATGCCAGAAGTCTAATGTGTAGTGAAGGCTCTTGCACTTTCAAAATGTGTATTTTTACTTGTGGCTTTGATCTAATGAATATGCAAGATCATTAAAGGAGTAAAGTCTTCTAAAACATTGTGGAGCGAATTCTTCCTGTTTCCATTTCTCTTCTCTTACCTGCCCATCCTTCCTTCTACTTTTAAATTGCATAGCTGCTTACCTAGCTGGTGCCCCACCCCATCCCCCTGTCTGGAGTCAACAATGTTTGTATATTTAGCATTATTTATTCTGTAAGTTTGGTTTTACCACCATGGCACTAAATTTCCTTATTTCTGGAACCATTTGCTCCAGTCGGAACATCTGACTTGATGTAACAAATGTATTTCTTGTTCATGTATTGAAAATACTAAGAAAGAAATATTGAAAGAAAACATTGTGGCGATTCCTAACCTGTACACCTAACTTGTACTGTATGGAGCTATTGTGTATGAGCTTTGTGACCTACCTATAATCGGAAGGCTAGAATATCTGGTGAATGATATTCCCACAGGTGGAGGGCTCAGACAGTGTGGAGTGACACATTTGGAAAAATGTTGTTATTCATGACAAGGTTGATTTATATTGTGGACTTTTTTTCTACTAAGAGTGGATTTTCATCTTGGTGAAAATTGTGGACATTTAAAAGGACTTCTTTTTATAGCACTGAATATGTTATTTGATTTGTTTTAAGCACTGCCTTTTCTTTTTTGTTTATGGCAAAATGTATTATATTGCAGCAAACAAGTTCTTAAATATGGTGGTTGCATTTGTTTTCGGCTTCCTTGCATTTATTTTCACCTAGTGATCGTGCCAATAATACACTTCCTTTCCCAGAGTGAGAAAGCTCACTCTCTTTATTGTATTTATAGAATTGTTGTCATTCGAGGATATAACTATGGAACACCTGGGAGGTGTTCTGTAGTCTACAAAGAGAGCTGGGATGATAGCTGATAACAGTCAACATAGCCATGTTCATCATTTTCTGACAAGATCAACAGATATTTTTCACCTAAAGAATAGAAAGAACAAAAGGCTTTCAACTGTACAGTATAAGTATTAGACTAAACGGAAGCAAATACGAGAAGTTTACTGTTAGGATTTACATACACCTTAATCCAGGGGTGTCAAACAAGTGGCCCAGAAAGCCCTCTGGGGTAGCCTGCAACCTCCTGCTCTGAGATCGCCGACCCGCCATCCCAGAGCATCAGTGTTGTGGAAGGAGGCGGCGGTAGGAGGAAGCATGCGGCTGCAGAGGGAGCAGAGCTGCATAAGCCGATGCTTCCTCTAAAGTGCCCTTTCCTGTCCCAGGGAGAGCGATACCAAATGCACTCCGCCTGGGACATCAACATTTCTACTGCCACCGCAGGGCAATGCCTGCAGAAAGGGTGACTCCTGGAGATTAGAAAGGGAAAGATCAATAAATTAAAGGTCAGTTTATGAAAATTACAGAGTGTGTATGTGTGTGTAGAATGCCATTATTACCTGCGGGTTTGGTGCACTTTCTGAAAGCGCACCACACTAGCAAAACATAAAAGAAGTCTATGGTAATGCAGAGCTAAACCACAGGTGCACTGCGCTGCACCCCCGGGTGTGCGCATCAGTGTGAAATCAGCCTTATAGGGGCTCAGGACAGTAAGGCAGCAAAAGCTCATTGTGGCCCGTGACCGGTTTCGAAACCACTTACCGTAAGTGATCCTCACTATTCAAAATTTTGAGCACCCCTGCTCAACTTAATCGGTGCAGAATTTAAAAGTCGATCCCATTTTTACACTTGCCTAATAAGTTTTCACAATAAAACTACTGGGTCCCTCTTACTCCATCCTACAGGACAGTGGCCAATATTCCTGTACCTCTGCAATACAGCTATCAGAGCCCAGCATTGCAAGTGGATTCCTCCCCTAGGTTTTTTTTTATTTTATTAAAATTAAAAAGAGGGTATACTTACCTGCTCTGTGCATTGGTATTGAAAACAGCAGTCTTTTACCTCCCTTTCTGGAGTCCCGTCGGTGCTCTCCAATCCTCCTTTCCCCCATATGCCCCCTGAGCAAGCTGTGTGCTATAGGGACACGCATGTGAGCATGCTCCATAGCTGGACTGTGTGCGTCGATAGACACGCAGCGTGCACTCGGCCACACCTCCCACTCCCTCTTTACAGGATTTGACTGACAGCAGCAGGAGCCAATGGCCATGGCTCTAGTGCGACTAGGAAGAGGGGAGAGAAGAGATGCAGCCAGGCACAGCGCTGGATCGACAGAGGACTCAGGTAAGCGTTTAGGGAGGAAAGGGGTACAACAAATGGTAAAAATGTGTTTACCCTAATGCAGTGAATGTATTAAGGTAAAATATGTTTTAAATTTAGGACCACTTTAAGTTATTAGACCTTCATATTATAGTTATCAGACCTGTCCCCCCTTTCATATTATAGCTGCCAGTTACCCTCATAATCATTATGACTGCAAAATCTTTACCCCTTTATACTTTGGACTGCTGAATTACTTGCGAATACTGAGGCAGAAATTGGATGGTCTCACAGATTTTACACTAACATGGTAACTTGTCACTGCTGTAGCCAAAGCAAACTCCATTAACAGCAACATAATTTATGTATATTCAAAATGGCCAAATGTAATTCTCCTCAAAGGCAATGGAGCAGGAATATGTAGAGAGGAAGTTCTGAGGTTGTGCGATAACATGTTTCAATCACTAGTGCAGCATGGTGGTTGAGATTTGTATGGACCGCATGGGCTGAAAAGCAGCATCAGCTTATTTATTCTCTAACACAATAAAAACATAGGCATTGCTTTAAAACCCTCCATCTCATTTGATCACCATATCACCAGGCAAGAGATGATCTACTGACATTTATTTTCATACACAGATTGTTACATAACTGCACCAGAATTAAATATACAGAGAAGCAATCTAAATGAATAAAGGTTAGACTTTAGTGCCCTTTCACACTGAGGCGCCCATAGCGTCGGCAGTAAAACTCCGCTATTTTTACCGCCGACGCTATGGGCGGATTTGCGGCGCATTTCGGCCGCCAGCTGGGCAGTTTTACCCCCCGCTAGCGGGCGCGCAGCGCATTGCGGGCGGTATAGCAACATCATTTTGGGGACAACGTATAAGAACTCTGCTAAGGGAAAATGCAGTCCTTACCTCTATATGCTTAAATACTTCCTGGAAGCATGAGTCAAGATAAGGGAAAAATGAAGAGCTGAAGGAAAAATTGGAAGCAAATGGTGAAATAAAAAAAAAAATAAGAAAATAAAATGTAGCCACATAAACAGCAATTGAGGAACAATAGCCAGAGAAATGAGAAGGTAGCAAATTAAGAAAGAAATGAATAATAAAAAAATAAGACATAAACAGCAATTGAGCGATGTTAGCCAGGGAAATGAGAAGGTAGAAATCATATAAAAAGAATGGGAGGGGAAATATTTGATTCAGCAAAATATAAGGACAGAACAAGACAAATCAAAAAAGTGATATGGAAGGAAAATAGAAAACATCAATATTACCACAACTTATTTTAAGGGAAATAGACAGGGAGAATGAAGCAGAAACTTAAACAGAGAATGCATACATATATAAAAAGAAAATGCATATTATATATATATATATATATATATATATATATATATATATATATATATATATATATATATATATATATATATATATATATTACCTGGCATTTAGTGCAATCACACCAAGCGAGCTGCATGCTTCTTCCTTCTCATCCACATAAGCATTTTCTACACTGAACCTGTAAAAGCACAAATGACCCATTTCATGTCAATGAAAAATAGTATTTTTGTACTCACCGTAAAATCCTTTTCTCTGAGTTCATGGACGGACACAGCAGCAATCTTGACAAAGTGGGTAATAGCCTTCAATCAGGAGTGACTAGGCAGAAAGTGTTAATCACATCAAACACTATACAGCACCGCCCGGGGGGCGGTCCCCCTGGGTACAATCCCTCTCCCTGCATCTTGCAGCTCAGTTCATTAAAAAGCAGTACAAACATAAAAAGGAGGGGTGGGTGCTGTGTCCGTCCGCAAACTCAGAGAAAAGGATTTTACGGTGATTACAAAAATCCTATTTTCTCTTCCGTTCATGGACGGACACAGCAGCAATCTTGACAAAGTGGGACGTCCCAAAGCAGTGTCAAAACGAGGGGTGGCATTAAACAAACTTCACCCCAAAACAAAACAGAGCTCCTCAACAGAGGAGTTGCAACCTTAAACAGCCGCTTGCAAAACCTTGCGGCTGAAGGAAGCATCCGAAGATGCACTCACATCAACCTTGTAAAATTTATTGAAAGTGTGAACGGACGACCAGGTCGCCGCCTTACACACCAGGGAAGCAGAAGCTTGATGTCGGAAAGCCCAAGAGGCACCTATTGCCCTGGTCGAATGCGCCGTGACAGGAAAGGGAGGCGCCCGCCCCTTTATGGCATAAGCCTGAATCACGGTCTGTCGGATCCACCTAGAGATGGTGGCCGACGAGACCACCAGGCCCTTCTTAGGACCAGCCACCGAAACAAACAGTGAGTCTGACCTCCGGAACGGAGCAGTAGCAGACAAGTATACTTTCACAGCGCTCGGACAACGTCCAAGGAATGCAACGCCATCTCCTTAGGATGCGACGGATGAGGACACAAAGATGGAAGTACAATGTCCTCATTGAGATGAAAGGCCGAAACGACCTTAGGAAGAAAGGAAGGCTGCGGACGCAGCACCACCTTATCCTTGTGGAAGACCAGATAGGGAGCCTTGCATGAGTTGAGTTGAGAGGTATCTTAATATAGCGCGGTCTTACCCCGAAGGGTCCCGACGCGCATAGCAGAGTTCCTGGGAAAAGAGGACCCAGGAACCAGAAGCAGCACAGAGCGGCAAAAAGGGTGGAAGAGAGAGGCTACGCAGGGAAGGCTTGTGTGAAAAGCCAAGTCTTCAGTAACCTGCGGAAGACCGGAATAGTAGGGGCCTCCTGGAGCTTGACAGGGAGGCGATTCGACAAAATGGCACCCTGGTGGGAGAAGGCCCGACCACCACGCTGGATCTTCTTGGGCACCGAGATGTGGAGGAGATCTCTGCCGGTAGATCTGAGTGATCTAACAAAAGCTTGTTTATGAAAACAAGAGCAGAGATAGCTTGGGGCCAGGCCTCTCATTATCTTAAACATAATACATCCAACCTTAAATAAGGTACCATGACAAGGCTGCCAGCTCAGAAACCCATCTAACTGACCTAACAGCCACCAAAAAGACCACTTTCTGAGAAAGTGTCAACAAGGGAATCTCCCTAATGTTCTCAAACGGTGAGCCCTGAAGCACTGAGAGGACCAGATTCAAGTCCCAAGGAGGTAGTGGAGGACGGACCGTTGGGGCCACATGCCGAACCCCCTGCACAAACGTACTTCACCAGAGAGTGAGCCGCCAGGGGTCGTTGAAAAAAGACAGCCAGGGCAGACATCTGCCCCTTAACCGTACTCAAGGCAAGCTTTTGGTCCACCCCACGCTGTAAGAACAGGACTCTGCAAACCAAATAAGTACACAGATGCCACCCCATTTCCTCACACATGGATATGTAGGCCTTCCAAGTGCGATGGTAAATCTTCCTAGAGGACGACTTCTGAGCCTTCCTCATGGTAGAAATCACCGAATCCGACAGGCCCGGTCTCTTAGCACCTGGCTCTCAATAGCCATGCCGTTAAAGCCAGCGACTGTAAAGCAGGATGAAGTATGGGACCTTGCGACAGCAGGTCCTCTCGCAGCGGTAGATGCCAAGGGACGTCTGCTACTAGACGCACTAGGTCGGCGTACCAAAGGATGCCAAGGCCAATCCGGAGCAATTAGAAAGATTGGAATCCCCTCTGCCTCCACTCTGCAAAGCAGATGAGGAAGGAGCTTCAAGGGAGGGAAGGCATAGATTAGCCGATACTGACTCCACGGTGCCACCAACGTCTGTCGCGTCTGCCCATGGGTATCTTGACCTGGCCACAAACCTCAATACCTTCCGATTGAGTCGAGAAGCCAGGAGATCTACGTCCGGCTCGCCCCATTTTTGACAAAGGAGCTGAAACACATACGGGTGTAGAGACCATTCTCCCTGGTCCAGCATCTGGCGACTCAGGTAGTCCGCCTGCCAGTTTTCCACGCCCGGAATGTATACGGCCGACAGGGCCGGCACGCTCCTTTCTGCCCACCTCAGAATGCGAGCGACCTCCGATGCTGCAGCCAAGCTTTTTGTTCCTCCTTGATGGTTGACATACGCCACCGCCGTGGCGTTGTCCGACTGGATCCTGACTGGGCGCCCTTGTAGCCTCTGAGACCACATGGAGAGGCAAAGCCAGATCGCCTAAAGTTCCAGGACATTGATCGGCAGGCGGGATTCCTCCGGAGTCCAGCAATCCTGGGCCGACTGAACCCCCCAGACTCCCCCCCAACCAGTAAGGCTGGCGTCCGTCGTGATCACCGTCCAGTAAAAAGGAAGGAATGACTTCCCGGACAGAAGTGCCGGTGATGTCAGCCACCAAACCAGGGAGGTCCTGACTAGGTGGCTCACCCGGATTTAAAAAATCCAGGGACGATGGGCACTTGCCCCATCTGGACAGAATTTCCTTCTGCAACACTCGAGTTTGAAATTGAGCATACGGAACCGCCTCGAAGGAGGCTACTATGAGACCCAGAACTCGCATGCAAATGCGGAGTGACAACCATCTTTGGGATGTCAACTGCCTAACCGCAGCCCGAAGGGTCTGCAACTTCCCCACAGGGAGAAAAACTTTCGCCTCTGAGGAGTCCAGAATTAACCCCAGATATTCTAGGCGTTGAGTCGGCACCAATACTGACTTCTGAGTGTTCAGCACCCAACCAAAGTCTCGGAGGGTCTGACAGGTTATAGGCACGCTCTCCTCTAATTCTGAGCTTGAAATGGCCCAAAGAAGATCGTCCAAGTAGCCCACGATAGCGATGCCACGCTGTCTTAGCAGGGCCAGAATCGGGGCGAGCACCTTGGTGAAAACTCTTGGTGCCGACGCTAGGCCAAAGGGAAGGGCCACAAATTGATAGTGGTCTTTGCCGATCGCAAAGCACAGGAACCTGTGATGCCTGACGCAAATGGGGACATGCAAGTATGCGTCCCTGATATCCAAGGACGCCAGGAAGTCCCCCGGATGGAGCGCAGCAACCACCGAATGAATAGATTCCATCCGGAACTTTTGAATCTTTATAAAGGCATTGAGGGCCTTGAGGTCCAAGATTGGACGGACTCCATCCTTCTTTGGGACCACAAATAGATTTGAGTAGAAACCCTGAAACCTGTCCTGCGGTGGTACGGGTATGATTACCCCGCACCTCAACAAGTCTTGCACTGCCCCCTGCAGGGCAGTCCGACGAGCAGGAAGGAGGGAGGGAGGGTCTCGGAGGGTCTGACAGGTTATAGGCACGCTCTCCTCTAATTCTGAGCTTGAAATGGCCCAAAGAATCTCGTCCAAGTAGCCCACGATAGCGATGCCACGCTGTCTTAGCAGGGTCAGAATCGGGGCGAGCACCTTGGTGAACACCCTCGGTGCCGATTCCAGGCCAAAAGGGAGAGCCACAAATTGATAGTGGTCCTCCCCAACCGCAAAGCGCAGAAATCTCTGATGCCTGGTGCATATGGGGACATATAAAGAGAGAAAATACTGCGCTAATCTAAAATAGTGAATAAAAATAAAGCTGCTACATAAAATGTGACTAAAATTAATAAACATGGAATGAAGATGTAGCGCTAAGTGAAGAAATGAAGCCCAATAATTTGGGCCTCCAATCAAACCAAAGTGATAAATAATATCAATATAATGAGTCCATACAGTGTCCATAGAAAATTTTCGTGTTGTGAAGAAAGAACATGTAGCACTGAAGGGTCATCACATAACTCTTGTAGAAAAAGAGAGGTAGAAATCTCTTACCGGAACGTTAGACCTGTGGTTTAGGCAGGTCAAATAGGCACACGAAATCCCAGTGGCACTCCTCATCAGTTAGTCTGGAAACTGGATCAGATGGGTCCCCAATGTAGACTGTCCGGTAGGCTCCCCGACTTGACAGCAGACTCTGGGTTTCACACCGATCCAGGTGGTCCTCCGATGGAACTGGAACCGCCACTCAGCAAGGAGACTCTTTACCACGGTGAATATTAGTAACCAGTGGCCAAAGGAAGCTATTACTTGACCAACCACTCATGTGAGGAGAAAAGAAGGGAAGGAATGCTCCAATGGTGCAAGTCAATGAGGGTTTATTCAACCAACATAAAAGTGATCACAAACAATAAAAACGTTTAAAAAAGGGGCAGTGAATGAGGTAGTGTACCAAGCCCTACGCGTTTCGAACAAATGTTCTTTAACAGGGGCATGCCTGGAATCGTTTACCTGCAGCACTGGGTGGACGAAAAATAGGATTTTTATAACAGCTTACCTGTAAAATCCTTTTCTTGGAGTACATCACGGGACACAGAGCGACATAGTCATTACTAATGGGTTATATAGATACCGTCAGGTGCTGGCACTGGCAACTTCCAAAACCGGAAGTACCCTCCCCTATATAAGCCCCTCCCATCCGGGAGCACCTCAGTTTTGTAGCAAAGCAATAAGTGTCCCTAAAGAGGGGCGGGAACTCTGTGTCCCGTGATGTACTCCAAGAAAAGGATTTTACAGGTAAGCTGTTATAAAAATCCTATTTTCTTTCTCGTACATCACGGGACACAGAGCGACATAGTCATTACTAATGGGATGTCCTAAAGCAATGCCAAATGAGGGGGGGGATACACCATATATAAGCTGAGCGCTATCAGACATGAGGATCTTTTGCGGCCTGCAACACACTGCGCCCAAAGGCGACATCCTCCTGACTTCTAACGTCCACCTGGTAGAACCTAGTAAACGTGTGTACTGAAGACCATGTTGCGGCCTTACAGATTTGAGCCAGGGAGGCCTGGTGATGCACTGCCCATGAAGTTCCAACTGCTCTCGTGGAGTGCGCTCTAACTTTGAACGGAGGCGGTCTCCTTCTCAAGCCATAAGCTTGCATTATGACCTGTCGAATCCACTTGGCTAAAGTAGATTTTGACGCTGCCTGACCCTTTCTGGGGCCTTCCGGCAGAATAAACAAAGTATCCGTTCTGCGAATCTGAGTAGTGGCTTTTAGATAAGCTTTAACTGCTCTTACTACATCCAAAGAATGCAATAACTTTTCCTCTACCGAAGTAGGTTTTGGGGAAAAAAGAAGGAAGAACCACATCTTGGTTCAAATGAAACCTCGATACCACCTTAGGAAGAAAGGCTGGATGAGGACGTAACACTACTCTGTCCTTATGGATAACCAGATATGGCTCCTTACAGGACATAGCTGCTAATTCCGATACTCTTTTAGCCGAACAAATGGCTACTAGAAAAATCAATTTCCTGGTGAGAAGTACCAAGGAAATATGCTGTAATGGTTCAAATGGTTGTTTCTGTAGAACCGACAGAACCAAGTTTAGATCCCATGGACATATGGGAATATTAACCGGAGGACTAATACGCATCACTCCTTGTATAAAGGCTTTGACTAGTGAATGCGAAGCCAAGGGCCTTTGAAAAAATATTGACAAGGCCGAAATCTGACCCTTGATAGTACTCAAGGCAAGCTTCCTATCTACAGCCCACTGTAGGAAGTACAGAATCCTACCTATTACGTACTTATGTGGATGCCATTTCTTGGCCTCACACCAGGCGATGTACGCCTTCCAGATTCTATAGTAGATCTGCCTGGATACCGGCTTCCTGGCATTGATCATGGTAGATACCACAGCATTAGAGAGCCCTCTCTTTTTTAGAATGTGGGCTTCAATAGCCAGGCCGTCAAACCTAGGGCTGGTAAGGAAGGGTGGTATATCGGTCCTTGCGAAAGCAGGTCCGGACGACGTGGGAGAGTCCAAGGACTCCCCACTGAAATTTTACAATCTCCGCGTACCACGCTCTTCGGGGCCACGCTGGAGCCACCGGAATCACTGGTTTCTTTTCTACCCTGATTCTGCGGAGTAATCGAGGTAACCACTGTGGCGGTGTGAATGCATATATCAGCTTAAACTGATCCCAAGGGAACACTAGGGCATCCGAGCCGCAAGCTAGGGGATCCCTTGTCCGAGAGACAAACCTGTCCCCCTTTGCGTTGAATCTGGATGCTAGAAGATCTACATCCGATGTTCCCCACCGCTGACATATTGTCCAGAAAACCTCGGGGTGAAGGGACCCTTCCTCTGGGCCTAATTGCTGGCGACTTAGAAAGTCCGCCTTCCAATTCTCCACTCCTGGAATGAATACCGCAGATATGGCTGGGACATATTTTTCTGCCCATTTCAGGATGTAATTTACTTCCCTCTGGGCTGCACGACTCCTGGTGCCCCCCTGATGATTGATATATGCCACTGCTGTGGCATTGTCTGATTGAATTCTGACAGGGGACCCTTGAAGTTTGGATGTCCATGCTACTAGGGCATACCGGGCTGCTCGTATCTCTAAAAGATTGATGGGCAGGGCCTTTTCTGCATCCGACCATCTGCCCTGGAGAGACTATTGCTCCAGTACTGCTCCCCAGCCTATAAGGCTGGCATCTGTAGTGACCACCTTCCAGGAAATCGGACTGAAGGATTTCCTTTTTTCAGATTCTGGGGAACCAACCACCAACGGAGGCTCTTGCGAACGGAAGGGGACAAGGACATTGTAAGTCTAGGGCCTGAACTTTTTTGTTCCAGGCTGACAGTATGGCCCCTTGCAAATTCCTTGAATGGAATTGACCGTAGGGTACTGCTTCGAATGATGCCACCATTTTTCCCAGCAGCCTCATATACAGGCGTATGGACGGCTGTCTTTTTTGTACCCACTAAGTGGATCAAATCTTTCAAAGACAACACCTTTCCTCGAGGCAAGAATATTTTTCTCTGGCCTGAATCCAACCTTAGCCCCAAGTATTCCAGACTTTTGACTGGTTTTTAGGGCTGACTTGTCTCGGTTGATAATCCAACCGTGAGATTCCAGATACTTGATCGTCTTGTGAACGACCACGTCTAGTTTTTTCACTGAGTGGTCTATCAGCAACAAGTCATCCAGATATGCCATTATCATTACACCTTGTGTTCTTAAATTGGCCAATAAAGGGCCAGAATTTTTGTAAACACTCGTGGTGCTGTGGCCAAACCGAAGGGTAAGGCTCTGAACTGAAAATGGCGCCCTTCTACTGCAAAGCGTAGAAATTTTTGGTGGACTGGAAAGATGGGAATGCGCAAATAAGCATCTTTGATGTCGATCGTGGCTAACCAATCCTCCCCTTGTAGGGCAGTGGCCACCGATCGGATCGACTCCATCGGAAAGTCCTGATATACAGGAATTTGTATAGCCCTTTTAGAATTAATATGGGCCTCCCGTCCGCGTTTGCTTCGGGACTGTAAAGAGGTTTGAGTAAAACCCGAACCCTCATTCTTCCAGGGGAACCTCCATAATTACTCCTTGGAGCAATAGTTGTTCTAGTGCCAACAGGAGGGACTCTTTCTTCCGGGGATCCCTTGGCACGTTTGACCTCAAAAATGGGAAGGAGGAGAGTCTTTTAACTCCAAACTGTATCCCAAACCTACTGCGGAGAGCACCTATCTGTCTTGATCGTGTCCCGCCAGGTCTCTTGCGAACAACTGGAGTCCTCCCCCCACCCGACTGAGTGGGGGCTTCAATGAATTTAACTTTGGGGGAGGTTTTGTACCTCCCCTGACCCAGGGTTTCTCATTACCCTGCTACTGTCCCTGTTTTTTACCCCCGGGATTTGACCGAGGAGGCCGTCGGAACTGTTACACAGCCGCCCCAGGGACTGGAGAAGCAGGCCTCTTAAAGAGGGACCTCTAACTCTGCTTTTAACCGGCAAGAGCGTATTTTTACCGCTGGAAATTTTCTGGATATATTTGTCCAGGTTTTCCCTGAATAAGCGTTCACCATGAAATGGGACGCTAACCAGCCATACTTTACAGGGAGCTTCAGCAGACCAGTTTTTGAGCCATAGGAGCCTACGCATATGTACTATAGACAGCGTAAGGCGGGAGGCCTGATGGACTGAATCCTCTATGGCGTCAACCGCAAAGCCTAAGGCTCTAGGTAGATCAGCTAGGGCAAAGCCTGCTGATCTGTCAAGTCCCTCAAGACCTGTTTCAACTGATCCTTCACTGCTTAGCAGACCCCAATAGCTGCTACTGCTGGTTGTATCACCAAGCAGATTTTCATAAGGACTCCAATCTTTTATCTATTGGGTTCTTGAACATTTGGACATTATCCACTGGACATGTCAGTGATTTATACATACAAGAGATGGCTGCGTCCACTGTAGGGACCTTCCATTTTTTTTTTTTTTTTTTTTGATGAACTTATCCTCCATGGGATAGACCACCGGAAATCTCTTGGGGGAATAAATATTTTCTCAGGACGTTCCCAATCCTGGTAAATGAGCCCTTTCAGTAAAGGGTGAAGTGGAAAAGAACAAACAGTCTGGGGGCTTCTAGCGACCCCAACGAGGATACAGTAGTGGTTGATGGTTCCGCAAGGTGCATTTTTAAATGCTGATCGGACCATGTTAGTCAGAGACTGAACCCATAATCTTTCAGCTTGAGATGCTGAGAAAAGGTTCCCCCACTGTTGATTCCTCTATAACAGAATCAACCTTATCCTGATCCCCTTCAGGCAGGTCGATCCCTGTATGGGACTGTTGCTCTGCTAACAGGCACTCTGAAGGAGGAGACGGAGATCGGGCGTGCTTTCCCTGACAGGGAGGCAGCCTCTCTAATCCTCCCAGAGCTGAGGAAAAAACCTCCTCTGTTACATACACAGGAGCAGGTGAACTGAGGACAGCCACAGTACCAAGTACCCCTGCGGGGTCTCTACGGTCACTTACCTCTGAACTTCAGGGGAGACTGGTGCAGCAGGAGTATGCCCAAGATCCTCCGAGCCCGATGAGACCCCCTTCGCTTCCTGGAAGATTCAGTTCCGGAGCTTCTGGACGGCATATTCCTAAGCCTAAAGCTGAGGTATTCCAGCCGTAATACACCACTTTTACTGAGAATAGTCTAGCACAATTGCTGCTATATCACAGTTGGTGTCTACTAATGTGCCTTTCTAGGGGATGCCTGTATCAACCGCTTGCTGTATGCCTTTAAATGTTGCCAGCTCTGTCTCTGTACTTCATAGCCAGCTCACTACAATATTGTGGTTTTTTTAAAACTGCTGGGACGCCCGCACATGCGCAGAAGCGCTGCGGCGCGCACAGAGCGTCATCCCCCAGGCTCCGCCCCCTTTCCCGGCTCACCTCTATATATAGAGGCGCGTGCACGCGCGCGGGCACGTGCGCCTTCGGCGCTAATTTCAAATATGGTAACAAGGGACAGGAGCCAGGGCCCCTCTTTGCCGCAGGCCGGGGGATGGACGAGCACTGCAACATGGCAGAGGAAGCAGTTTCCTATAAGAGAACTCACCATCTGCCTGGACTTTGCTCTGCTGAGAAGAAGCTAGTCCACATGACAAGAAAACATTCCACAGCGGCCTCTAGTGGACAAACACAGGTACCGCAGTCTAATATATTAAATATATATATAAAAAATTTTTTTTTTTTTTTTTTTTTCTTGACCACCATTAAAAATTATTACATTTTTTTAGTAGTTACAGGCATGCACAGAATTTTGCGGGAATACCATTAGGTAACAGACAGAAAGACAAATTAGGCTTGGGGGTCCCCCAATAGAACAAAGTTCCTGGGAGCCCCCACTTACCTGTTCCCCGCCGCAGGACTTTGTTTGGTCCACAAAAGCCCAAACTTCACCTATCACGGCAGGCATTGTAATCAAACCTTCAGGGACCGGGTTCCCAAGGATTCCACTCCCCTGGACCTGTATAGCACCCTGCACAGAAAACATCTTGGTCGTGGGTATGACCAGAGCTCTGGATCCCAGGGTCCAGCTCTCCTAAGAGAAGCATTACAGGCAAAACCTTGCTCTTCTCTGCAAGGCCCGGGTACCGACCGTTTAGCTATGAAGCTTTTTTGGTCGGATCCGGAATAGCTTACTGAGGCCCAAAAGAACCTGTACGCAAGCTCAGTGAAAAACACATGTTTCTTCTTGGCCAACACCTTAGACACTGGCAAAAAACTGAGGTGCTCCCGGATGGGAGGGGCTTATATAGGGGAGGGTACTTCCGGTTTTGGAAGTTGCCAGTGCCAGCACCTGACGGTATCTATATAACCCATTAGTAATGACTATGTCGCTCTGTGTCCCGTGATGTACGAGAAAGAAAACACGCTTGTGTGCGGTGAAGGATGGCCCTTGCCTACGGCGTGGCTCCTTACCCCTTTTTGGATTGTGGCAGCAGCGTGCTCTTACCTCCTGTGGCATCCTTAATAATGTCATCCAGAGATGCTCCAAAAAGTCTGTCGCCCTTAAAGGGCAAATCCATCAGGGCCTTCTTGGAAGATTGGTCAGTAGACCAACACTTTAGCCAGATCAGACGGCGTAACACCACCGCATAGACTGAGGCTCTGGACAGCAAAGGTAATCGTATCCAAAGCTGACTCGCAGACAAACTTAAGGCCCTGTAACAACTGGTCAGCCAGAGCCACCTCGTCCAAGGAAGCCTGTCTTTCTTTTAACCCATGGTGCAGCCATTGTGCCCATTCAGTGAGAGTCACCAGGGCCCCAACCACAGTTGGACGCACTGCCGAGCTTACCACCGTGTATAGGTAGCGGGTGACTGCCTCAGCAGGAGACCCTTCCACCAGAATCGTGTTTACCTTGTTTAATCTTGACACAGGGGGGTCCACTATCGGGGGAGAGGTCCATTTTTTCAGGAAACTATCCTCAAAGGGGTAGCAAACCGCCAAACATTTAGGGACCGAAAAAACCTTCTGTGGTTTGTCCCATTCCTTGTCTAAAAGATTGTCTAAATAAGACATCTAAGGAAACCCGAAAGGGACCGACATCTCTGCCGCTTCTGCAGACTCCTCCATTTTTAGAGTATCACCTACCAGAGCCCTGTCGCACGCTCACCTGGGCCCGGAGTCATCCTCACTGTCCAACCGGTCTCCGTCCGCATCCTCAGACACATCAGAACCAGGGCCATGAGCCGCAGCTGGACCCGGCTCCGCATCAGAGTTGTCCCCAGAAGATGGCGGGGGAGGGGGCGCTTTTTACCCCCCCGTGTTCCCACGTGCTGCTTCCACCTTGGCAACAAAAGCCTCCAGGATCGCCGACATAGCATCCACCGATACAGCGGGTGCAGATGCACCAGTTGCCAACTCAGGTGTTTCAGGGGAAGAGGTGTCCGCTTCTGACGCCATGCTGACCCACGCGCCTGACACCCACAGGGACTCCAGGCAAGGTAACAACAGCCCACCCTCCTAGCTGCCACAGAGACGGGGGCCCCCCCCAGAGGACTCACCACCCTAAAACAGTCACCGCACAGCTGCCGTCCGCCTCCCGCCTGAGGTGCTCTCTCTACAGCCGCCTGTGTCAGTCTGACCCTCCACAGCGTGTGTCTGTTATTCGCGCCGGTAGAATGAGCGCTAGAGGCCAAAGACCCTCACAAAATGGTCGCCGAGTGGCCATACTGTAACACGGCGCGGACCACAAGAAAATGGCCGCCGAACGGCAGATAGAGGCCAAACAGGTGTCGGGCGCCGCCAAAATGTCCGCCGACCTCATGGAGGGAGAAAACACACAGGTATGTAAAAAACAACTCTAATAATGGCAGCCTGCTAGCACCCCAGGAACCGCACTACAGCGCAGTTCCCCACCCCAGATGGAGCCCCTCCAGGTAGACCCCCTGCCCCCCACAGCCAGCCTAGCTCACAGAGCCCAGGGAGGAGGGAAGGAAGGGAGAGAGGAAAGGAAGGATGGAACCCCCTTACTCGACCTCCCCGGGATGCCCAGCTATGTCCTCCTGTCGGAGCAGGGGACTGCTACTTACCCGTCCTGCGTGGATTATGCTGGAAGCACCCCAGACAGACCATCTTCCGCGCGGTTATGGAGGTGACTGTCGGCCCAGCACGCTGTGACTCGGACATATAGACCGGTCATATGCGTGCCCCAAAGCGTATAGCTCACCGGCCACCCGTAGAGCGACGGGCATGTCGTGGATGACCCAGTGCGTAGCTAAGGTCGGCACACGCTCAATGGCCGAAACTGGGGGACTACAAGGATCTGGGATCCAGTATGTCACCCAGTCGGCAGTTGATAGTATATCACAGGAACAAAAAAAATAGAAAAAAATCTCCAGGACCATGGGCCTGAAGGGAGCCATGTCCTACTCCTATGCTAGGCAGAAAAAAACTGAGCTGCAAGATGCAGGGAGAGGGGTTGTACCCAGAGGGACCGCCCCCTGGGCGGTACTGTATAGTGTTTGATGTGATTAACACTTTCTATTAAGTTTCTGCCTAGTCACTCCTTATTGAAGGCCAATACCCACTTTGTCAAGATTGCTGCTGTGTCCGCCCATGAACGGAAGAGAAATATGATTTTTGTTCTCACTGTAAAATCTTTTTCTTGGAGTCCAATGAGGGACACATTAAGTCTTAAACCTTTGGTTAAGTAAATTGGACAATGGCAAACAAAGAAAAACTGTAGGCCAGTCTAGACCCCCTACTACCATCATAGCTCATTTTTGTAGCAAGCCATATCAACAGCATAATCATAAAACACAAAGGGGTGGGACTTGTGCCCATCAATGGACCCCAAGAAAGACATTTCACAGCAAGTACAAAAACAATATTTTCATTCTTGTCCATTTAGGGACACAACATGCCTTAAAGCTAAACTCTGGAGTAAACAAATATAGTCTAAATACAACAGGCATTTGTATTCTTACTTGAATATTGGTGTGCTTTTTGTATTTCTTTCCGATCTGTGCAGTATTCTGGTGTGAAACTTTGCATCTGTGCAGCAGTTTCTGTAAGGAAGACCAGTCACTACTGCTTTCCCCTTGTGCAGGCTGGCTGGTCTTGTTTCCGCCTCCTCGTGTAGGTCACTGCAAACAGCCTGTAGTGGGTGGGGCCTGCTTGGTCCTCCCACCACTCTGCTCTATCCACATGCTATGTACAGCATAAGGATGATGCCACCGCTACTTTTACAAGGTAATATCTGTGTGTGCAAAGGTATTTGGTGCACACACAATGGGTTTAGATAATGTGTGGCTCTTTATGAATATTATTAAGTGAAAGTTTTTGAGCCTAGAGTTTAGCTTTAAAAAAAACATTGGAACATCCAAAGGTAGAGGTGGGCAACAGGGCAAACAAATACTAATAGACATAAGATTAAACAGCGGAGCTGGAGACCGCCTGCAGTCAGCCTAAAAGACCTTCGACATGAAGCTGGCATTAAAGGAGGCCTGAGCGTCCACCTGGTTGAATTTAAAAGAACATGTGAACAGAAGTCCAGCCTTGCAGATCTGGGAAACAATAGTTATACTGATAACCCCAAAAGACTGACAGATCTGGTAGAGTGTACCTTGACAAGAAAGAATGAAACCCAATTTTTTGAGACCAAAGCCCTAAAAAATGGTCTGTCTGAGCATTTGAGCCACTATGGATGCTGACCATCGAGGTTAAAAAAAAGTAACTTATTCTGTGTGAAGCCTGAACCACATCAAAACAATTGAGGGAAATCTGCTTTTGATAAACTGGAACCAGACAGACAGCGAAACAATGTCTCAGTTGTAGTGAAAGGCTGAAAAGATTCTTTGTAGGATAAAGCTGCCAGCTCAGACACACCTCACAGAGGTGATGACTAAAAAAACAAAAACAAAAAAAAAAAACACCTTCTTGTTGAGAATAAAGAGGAAAATGTCTACAATAGGTTCAAGTGAAGCGCAGAGAAAAAAAAAATCACTTGTGGGGGATTAGGCTCAATGCAGGGACAAACTCACAGTTTCTTTATGAAAACATCATGTTTATTCCACAGGATATTCCCAAAACACAAGAAAACCATCTTGCCATCAAACAACAATAAACTTCTGCTCTACCGAGCCTTACTGTGTCCATAGACTGACCAGTCCTTGGTCTTGTAGTAAGTGTCCTTACAAACGCAAATCCTTTGTATGCAACATCAGGGATGAGCAGCCATGCTCCTAGATGTCTCCTCACCTGGAGACACAATCTCTCTCCTCACATGGAGACACACTCTCTCTCTCTTTCACATGGAGACACTCTCTCTGAGAGCTGAGACCAGCTGCCTTAATCAAGACCTGAAAGGAAAACATTAAACTGTGGATCCACGGACTTGGGAGTCTGTCCCACCCAGAACTCTATCAGACTCCCAATAAAACCAGCCCCAGAACGGATTTTACCAATACAGGGTAAAGAACTATCCTTCTTTACCCTAAAGTTTTTGCTGGAATTATCTTAGATTGCAAATCTAAGAATCCGTGGAGGAACATATATCACTTTTCCTGTTTTACAGGCACCCTGCTACATCACATACCACAGTGTCACAGGGAATGAACAGAGGGAAATGCAAGAGAGACACACTGAACAACAGTGTTAGATAAGGAATGAGAGGTCTCAATGAAAATAATAAGAGCTGAGATATGACCCTTAGGGCCCTTTCACACAGGCGGATAGAATGGTGCTTTTAGCTGCGGATTCTCAAGTTTTCTACCGCAGCTAAACTCACACAATACTTTCTTATGGCCCCATTCACACACTGCGTTTAGCGCCGGTTTCGTTACATGCGGTTTCGTGCAGATAGAAAAAATAAATTTGACTGCGTCCAGGAACGATTTATTGCAGCTATCTGCACATAACCGCAGGTAATCGCAGTGCACTATGTCAGCTGCGGATAGCAGCGTGAACAAAAGAAAAAAACAACAGGAAGCACATAAAAATAAAAACGGTTGCCATGACAATAATGGCCAATCGCAGCTAAACGCAGCCGCATGTAAACGCAGCTAATCGATGTGTACAAATGCAGGTGATCGCTGTGCCTGGAGTCTTGAATTTCAAAAGAAAGAAACATGCTTTAAACTGCGGCAGAACAGCTGCCCGTGTGAAAGGGGCCCAAGTGGTGCTGAGAGCCAAATGCTGGATGAGACACAGCTGTAGTAAGGAGAAGATACATCCCACAGAGAAATTCCAAGGGTGGATGCACGAAGACTCACCCCATGAAAAGTATGCCTTCTCTAGCTTTTAACGCTGTGGGAATATAGAATTTAGGCCTCATTTACATGGGGAGTTAGAAAAAAACGAGCTGCAAAGCTATTTCCAACGCCAGGAAAAAGCAGCTGTAAAAATGGGATTTTTGTACTCACCGTAAAATCCATTTCTCTGACATCCATGGACCGACACGGCGTCTCTTACACTTTACACGTGGGTATATGTCCCTGCTTGCAGGAGAAGACCTAGGCAGAATGTTAAATGTTAAAACATTCCAGAACAAACCAGAGCTGAACAGCCCCGCCCAGGGGGGCGGTCCCTCCGGACATTACCCTCACACCTGCAGCTAGCAGGCCTCAGTTCGTAACAAAGCAGCACAAACTAAAAGGAAGGGTGGGTGCCGTGTCGGTCCATGGATGTCAGAGAAATGGATTTTACGGTGAGTACAAAAATCCCATTTTCTCTTATCATCCATGGACCGACACGGCGTCTCTTACACTTTACACGTGGGATGTCCCAAAGCAGTGTCAAGAGGGATGGGAGCAGTATAAATGGAAAAACCAAAAAACTTCACTCCAAAACAAGGCAGAGCTCCCCAACGGAGGAGTTGCCACTTTAAACAGCGGCCTGCAACACCTTGCGGCCGAAGGAAGCATCCGGAGATGCAGCCTCATCAACCCTATAAAACATAGAAAAGGTATGAACAGACGACCAGGTCGCCGCCTTGCACACTTGTGCAACCGACGCTTGATGTCGGAAAACCCAGGAAGCACCAATTGCCCTGGTGGAATGCGCCGTAACTGGGAAGGGAGGCGCCCGCCCCATGAGAGTATAGGCTTGAAAGCCGGTTTGTCCGATCCACCTAGAAAAAGGTGGCAGACGAAGCCGCTTGACCCTGTATCTGACCAGAGACAGTCAAACAGAGAGTAGACTTCCGAATAGAAGTAGCAGACAGGCACACCTGCAAGGCACGTACCACATTCAAAGTGTGCCGCGCGCACTCTGGGATGCGACGGGCGAGGACACTAGGACGGGAGGACAATGTCCTCATTTTAGGTGAAAGGTCAAGATCACCCTTGACAAAAGAGAAAGTCGCGGGTGCAACACCGCCTTATCCTTATGGATGACTAAATATGGCGACTTGCAGTACAAGGTCGCCAATTCAGATACTCGTCTAACAGAAGTGATTGCCACTAAAAAGAGCCACCCACTGAGACAAAGCGAAGAGGGGAATATCCCTGATATTCTCAAAAGGAGGTTCCTGGAGAACCGAGAGTACCAATTCTGATCCCACGGGGGGAAAGGAGACACGACAGGAGGGAGCCCATGGCGAACCCCCTGTACAAGGGTGCCAACCAAGGAATGACCCGCTAGTGGTCACCGAAAGAAGACGACCAAGGCCGAAACTGACCCTAAATGATACTCAAAGCGAGCCTTTGGGCCACGCCATGCTGTAGGAAACGCAGGATTCTAAGGACGGAATACGTCCGAGGATGTCAGTCCAGCTCTTCGCACATGGCGATGTAAGCTATTCCAGGTACAGAGATAGTTCTGGAGGAAGACTTCCGTGTCCTTCATATGGACGAAATGACCGAGTCCGAGAGCCTCGGTCTCTCAACACCTGGCTTATAACAGCCATGCCGTTAAGGCCCGAGACTGTAAAGGCAGGATGAAATATATGACTTTGAGACAGAAAGTCCTCCCTATTGGCAACCATCAGGGAACGGCCTCGACGAGACGTACCAGATCGGCGTACCAGTGAAGCCGAGGTCGATCCGGAGCAATGAGGATCACCGGAATTCCCTCGGTCGCCACCCTGCGCAGCAGGCGAGGAAGCAACTGCAGCGGAGGATAAACGTGTATCAGGTGATCATGACCCCATGGGCCACTGACGCCTCTGATGCATCCGCCCAAGGATCCCTGGATCTGGCCACAAATCGACAACTTACAATTGAGTCGAGAAGCCATCGGGTCCACCTCCGGCATGCCCCACCGTTTGTGTGGCAAAGGAGTTGAAATACCTCCGGGTGCAAGGACCACTCTCCCCGGTCCAACGTCTGGTAACTCAATAGTCCGCCAGTTCTATGCCCGGAATGTAAACGGCTGACAGAGCCGGCACGCTTCCTTTAGTCCACTTCAGGGTACGGGGGACCTCGGAAGCCTCAGCTGAGCTTTGAGGTGGTCGACATACGCCACCACCGTGACTTGTCCGACAGGATCCTAATGGAACGATCCTGCAATCTCTCAGACCACGAGGAGAGGCACAGTCTGATGGCCCGTATTTCCAGAACATTAATTGTCAAATGGGCTTCGTCCGGAGTCCAAGCCCTTGGGCCAACAGGACTCCCCAGATTACACCCCAGCCCTTCAGGCTGGCGTCTGTAGTGAACACCGTCCATTGGACGGGGAGGAACGACTTCCCGGACCGAAGAGCCGGGGACCCAAACTCCATGTCAGGGACGCCCTGACCAGGTGGCTCACCTGGATCGGAAAATCCAAAGACAACGGGGATTTGTCCCAAGGGAACAAGATCTCCTTCTGCAATGCCCTGGTGTGTGATTGGGCATACGGAATGGCCTCGAAAGAGGTCACCATGAGTCCCAGGATTCCCATGCAAAAACGGATTGACGACCATTTTTTGGGATGTCAGCATCCGTACTGCAGACTGAAGTGTCAGTAGCTTCCCCGGAGGTAGGAATACCTTTTGCCTCCAAGGAGTCCAGAATCAGACCGAGATACTCCAAATCTCGAGTCGGCACCCGGACTGACTCCTGAATGTTTAGGAGCCACCCGAAGTCCCTGAGGGTCTGACTGACGATAGTCACACTGTCTTCTAATACTGAGCCATTTCCTGCTCTGAGAAGAAGATCGTCCAGATAGCCCACGACAGCAATGCCTTGCTGTCTCAGCAAGCTAGAACCGGCACAAGCACCTTAGTGAACACCCTCGGCGCCGGGGCTAGGCCGAAAGGAAGAGCCACAAATTGATAGTGGACTTCGTCGATCGCAAGCGCAGATCGGAACATACAAGTAGGCGTCCTTGAATTCCAAGTTCGCCAGAAAATCCCCTTGACGGAGTGCACTGACCACCGTGCGAATGGATTCCATGCGGAACTTTTGCACCTTCACGAAGGCATTCAGGACCTGGAGGTCCAAGATAGGCCAGTAGAATCCCTGAAACCTCTCCTGTGACGGAACCGGCACAATCACTCCGGACCTCAAACCTGAATAGGCCCCATAGGGCCACCCGACGGGCAGGAAGGAGAGGAAGATTCGAGGGAAGAATCTGTCTGGTATTAGGAACGGAACCTATCCTGTAACCTGAGGGGATCACCTCGCACACCCACCAGTAGGAGATCCGGGAGGTCCATTGATCCGTGGACCTGCAAAGTCGTCCCCCCTACCCCAGAGTTGGGAGGGGGCAAGACTTCACGCGGAGGCGGGCTAGGGAGCCGGCTTGTTCGGCATACGCACCCAGGGGCGCTCGTGTCCACTAGCCGTACCGCTGTCAGTCTGGGGGGGCCTCCCCGTTGACTGACGAAAATATCCCCTTTTTTCTGGAAAGGAAGGACCCTGCTTATAGCGGCCTCCTTGCCAGCCTGAGGAAGAACAGTGCTTTTACCTCCCGTGACATCCTTGATGATGTCATCCAGCGCAGCACCGAAAAAACCTACCACCTTTTAATGGTAAACCCTTCCGAGGCTTTTTAGAAGCTAGGTCAGCAGACCAGCATTTCAACCAGATCAGACCACGCAATACCCTGAGTTATAAGGGGCCGCGTCAAACGTGGTGTCTCCACATAAACCAGGCCCTGCACCATTTGTGGGCCAGAGCAATAGTGTCTGGAGGAAGAACATGCTCCTGTACAGTTGCCCATCCCGCAAGTGTTGGAGACACAAGGGTCGCCGCTACCACAAGCCGTAGGGCGGACCCCAACAAGGCAAACATGGCTCTACTCACCACTTCTGACCTCCTGTGAGTGGGGTCCTTAAATGCAGGAGTCCCCTCCACCGGGAGAATGGTGGCCTTGTTCAACCGGGCGACTGGAGGGTCGACCACTGGGGGAGAAGCCCACATTTTTAGTAGAGCATCCTTAAAAGGGGTATCTGATAGACAAACGCCGCAAGACCATAAAAGACTTCTGCGGCTTTTTCCCCAGACCTTGTCAGTGAGCTGGTCAAAGAAAGGTACATATTGAAAAAAACACTTTTTAGAAGGCCCGGCCCCAAGGAACCAGAGGAGACCGTCCGCCTGAGGTTCTGCATCCGCAGCATTTAGCTTGCGAGTGTCCCTCACTGCATCAATGAGTTCACAAAACAAGCACCCTGTCATTTACTGACACAGAACTGGAGTTTTCCTTGCAAGGAATGTCCTGTTCAAAACCATCAAATATATATTCAGAGCTAGGGTCCTGAGCGGTAGTGGCTAGGCCCATATCTGAATCAGCGCATTACCCCCCCTTTTTTTTTTGTGGAAAAAAGGTGGGGATAGGGGCTTTTTTGCTCCCTTGCGCTCACACACTGCTTTCTCCTGGTCAGATTAATGATTCCAGGAATGCCGACAACTGGTCCCTAAGGACCGCAGGTGCAGAAGCACTGTCAGTTGTCTCTAACAATGTGAAGAAAACAGGTGAACCAGACTCCAATATTGCCACCCTCTGAGACCTTATTCACCATTATAGTGAATAATACAGCCCACCCACAGGCCGTGCTGGGGCTGAGGAGGGGATACCTGGAGTACTCACCACCCCTAGGGACCGCTGTATGAGCCGCGCTGTAGCGCTGTATGAGTCGTGCTGGTGCAGCCTGAGGTGAAGAATCTGTGGGGATGTGTGTATTCCGCGCCGTACAGCAGCGCTGCTAGAGGCCGAAAACGAAAGTGCAAGTGCCGCGGCTACAAGAAAATGGCCGCCGGGCACCAGTTTAACTATGTATTAAGCCTCAGCCAAAATGGCCGCCAATGGCGCATTTTTTAAAAATAAAACACCGCGCCAATGGTGCACAGAAAACACCACAGCCAGTCCCCCAGAACACTTCCCAATAAAAATAACAGTCATGGAGCGGCCCCCCCAAGGCAGAGTGTCCCCCCAAGTATCCCCACACAGCACAACAGCACAACAGGGTGCAGAGAGCAGCATACAGGGGGGAGACAGGGAGAACCCCCCACACACAGAAACACAGCCAGCATGTACTCACCTTGCAGCAGGAGAGACTACTTACCCGTCCCGCAAGCACCTTGGAGAACACCCCCAGTGCCAATAGAGGGACTCACTGGCTTGTTTCAGACAGGCCTATCACAGAGTCGTACTGCGTAGCTGTCGGCCCGGTCCACCGCGAAAGATACAGTAGGTACTGTTCGATCTTGAGATGACCGCGGGAGCATGAAAGCAACCCGGCCACCCCTGGAGCCATGGGGTATGTCGTGAACTGAGTCTCACGCACACAAGGCGAGGATCAGCACTCCCTATGAGAGCCTACTACTGATCCAACTTTCAGCCCATTGATTTGAATAGAAGTCGTATTCAAGTCAGATCATCATGATTCAACTTGTAGTGCGACTTGTGCTCTGAGGATTTTGAATTCCTCTCTCAACCCCCTTCAAACACAGGTTAACAGTATCAAAGAGGATCTCTCCTTCCTCCACTATGACACTCAGAAAGTTAGAGAGGACATCATCACTCAAAGGCAGGGTAAAATTGAAGATGCCTTAGCTCCTGCACGAAGGGAGTGGTGAATCTACAGGCTATCAAATTAGACAATTTGGAAAATCGTCTACACAGAAATAATATATGCTTTGTGGGCATTCCGGAGAAAGCTGAAGGCAAAAATCCTGTGTAATTTATAGAAAATAGGATTTTTATAACAGCTTACCTGTAAAATCCTTTTCTTGGAGTACATCACGGGACACAGAGCGACATAGTCATTACTAATGGGTTATATAGTTACCGTCAGGTGCTGGCACTGGCAACTTCCAAAACCGGAAGTACCCTCCCCTATATAAGCCCCTCCCATCCGGGAGCACCTCAGTTTTGTAGCAAAGCAATAAGTGTCCCCAAAGAGGGGTGGGAGCTCTGTGTCCCGTGATGTACTCCAAGAAAAGGATTTTACAGGTAAGCTGTTATAAAAATCCTATTTTCTTTTTCGTACATCACGGGACACAGAGCGACATAGTCATTACTAATGGGATGTCCTAAAGCAATGCCAAATGAGGGGGGGGATACACCATATATAAGCTGAGCGCTATCAGACATGAGGATCTTTTGCGGCCTGCAACACACTGCGCCCAAAGGCGACATCCTCCTGACTTCTAACGTCCACCTGGTAGAACCTAGTAAACGTGTGTACCGAAGACCATGTTGCGGCCTTACAGATTTGAGCCAGGGAGGCCTGGTGATGCACTGCCCATGAAGTTCCAACTGCTCTCGTGGAGTGCGCCCTAACTTTGAACGGAGGCGGTCTACTTCTCAAGCTATAGGCTTGTATTATGACCTGTCGAATCCACTTGGCTAAAGTAGATTTTGACGCTGCCTGACCCTTTCTGGGGCCTTCCGGCAGAATAAACAAAGTATCCGTTCTGCGAATCTGAGCAGTGGCTTTTAGATAAGGTTTAACTGCTCTTACTACATCCAAAGAATGCAATAACTTTTCCTCTACCGAAGTAGGCTTGGGGAAAAAAGAAGGAAGAACCACATCTTGGTTCAAATGAAAACTCGATACCACCTTAGGAAGAAAGGCTGGATGAGGACGTAACACTACTCTGTCCTTATGGATAACCAGATATGGCTCCTTACAGGACATAGCTGCTAATTCCGATACTCTTTTAGCCGAACAAATGGCTACTAGAAAAATCAATTTCCTGGTGAGAAGCACCAAGGAAATATGCTGTAATGGTTCAAATGGTTGTTTCTGTAGAACCGACAGAACCAAGTTTAGATCCCATGGACATATGGGAATATTAACCGGAGGACTAATACGCATCACTCCTTGTATAAAGGCTTTGACTAGTGAATGCGAAGCCAAGGGCCTTTGAAAAAATATTGACAAGGCCGAAATCTGACCCTTGATAGTACTCAAGGCAAGCTTCCTATCTACAGCCCATTGTAGGGAGTCCAGACTCCTACCTATTACGTACTTACGTGGATGCCATTTCTTGGCTTCACACCAGGCGATGTACGCCTTCCAGATTCTATAGTAGATCTGCCTGGATACCGGCTTCCTGGCATTGATCATGGTAGATACCACAGAATTAGAGAGCCCTCTCCTTTTTAGAATGTGGGCTTCAATAGCCAGGCCGTCAAACCTAGGGCTGGTAAGGAAGGGTGGTATATCGGTCCCTGCGAAAGCAGGTCCGGACGATGTGGGAGGGTCCAAGGACTCCCCACAGACATTTTTACAATCTCCGCGTACCATGCTCTTCGGGGCCACGCTGGAGCCACCAGAATCACTGGTTTCTTTTCTACCCTGATTCTGCGGAGTAATCGAGGTAACAATTGTGGCGGTGGGAATGCATATATCAGCTTGAACTGATCCCAAGGGAACACTAGGGCATCCGAGCCGCACGCTAGGGGATCCCTTGTCCAAGAGACAAACCTGTCCACTTTCGTGTTGAACCTGGATGCTAGCAGATCTACATCCGGTGTTCCCCACCGCTGACATATTGTCCGGAAAACCTCGGGATGAAGGGACCATTCCCCTGGGCATAATTGTTGGCGACTTAGAAAGTCCGCCTTCCAATTCTCCACCCCTGGAATGAATACCGCAGATATGGCTGGGACATATCTTTCTGCCCATCTCAGGATGTAATTTACTTCCCTTTGGGCTGCACGACTCCTGGTGCCCCCCTGACGATTGATATATGCCACTGCTGTGGCATTGTCTGACTGAACTCTGACAGGGGACCCTTGGAGTTTGGATGTCCATGCTACTAGGGCATACCGGGCTGCTCGTATCTCTAAGAGATTGATAGGCAGGGCCTTTTCCGCATCCGACCATCTGCCCTGGAGAGACCATTGCTCCAGTACTGCTCCCCAGCCTAAAAGGCTGGCATCTGTAGTGACCACCTTCCAAGAAATCGGACTGAAGGATTTCCCTCTTTCCAGATTCCGGGGAACCAACCACCAACGGAGGCTTCTGCGAACGGAAGGGGACAAGGACATTGGTACGTCCAGAGCCTGAACTTTTTTGTTCCAGGCTGACAGTATGGCCCTTTGCAACTTCCTTGAATGGAATTGACCGTAGGGTACTGCTTCGAATGATGCCACCATTTTTCCCAGCAGCCTCATGCACAGGCGTATGGATGGCTGTCTTTTTGAACCCACTAAGTGGATCAAATCTCTCAAAGACGACCCCTTTTCTCGAGACAAGAAAATTTTTCTCTGGTCTGAATCCAGCCTTAGCCCCAAGTATTCCAGACTTTTGACTGGTTTTAGGGCTGACTTGTCTCGGTTGATAATCCAACCGTGATATTCCAGATACTTGATTGTCTCGTGAACAACCACTTCTAGTTTTTCCACTGAGTGGTCTATCAGCAACAAGTCGTCTAGATATGCCATTATCGTTACACCTCGTGTTCTTAGATTGGCCAATAATGGGGCCAGAATTTTTGTGAACACTCTTGGTGCTGTGGCCAGACCGAAGGGTAAGGCTCTGAACTGAAAATGGCGCCCTTCTACTGCAAAGCGTAGAAATTTTTGGTGGACTGGAAAGATGGGAATGTGCAAATAAGCATCTTTGATGTCGATCGTGGCTAACCAATCCTCCCCTTGTAGGGCAGTGGCCACCGATCGGATCGACTCCATCGGAAAGTCCTGATATACAGGAATTTGTATAGCCCTTTTTGAATTAATATGGGCCTCCCGTCCGCGTTTGCTTCGGGACTGTAAAGAGGTTTGAGTAAAACCCGAACCCTCATTCTTCCAGGGGAACTTCCATAATTACTCCTTGGAGCAATAGTTGTTCTAGTGCCAACAGGAGGGACTCTCTCTTCCGGGGATCCCTTGGCACGTTTGACCTTAAAAATGGGAAGGAGGAGAGTCTTTTAACTCCAAACTGTATCCCAAACCTACTGCGGAGAGCACCTATCTGTCTTGATCGTGTCCCGCCAGGTCTCTTTGCGAACAACTGGAGTCCTCCCCCCACCCGACTGAGTGGGGGCTTCAATGAATTTAACTTTGGGGGAGGTTTTGTACCTCCCCTGACCCAGGGTTTCTCATTACCCTGCTACTGTCCCTGTTTTTTACCCCCGGGATTTGACCGAGGAGGCCGTCGGAACTGTTACACAGCCGATGCCCCAGGGACTGGAGAAGCAGGCCCCTTAAAGAGGGACCTCTAACTCTGCTTTTAACCGGCAAGAGCGTATTTTTACCGCTGGAAATTTTCTGGATATATTTGTCCAGGTTTTCCCTGAATAAGCGTTCACCATGAAATGGGACGCTAACCAGCCATTCTTTACAGGGAGCTTCAGCAGACCAGTTTCTGAGCCATAGGAGCCTACGCATATGTCTATAGACAGCGTAAGGCGGGAGGCCTGATGGACTGAATCCTCTATGGCGTCAACCGCAAAGCCTAAGGCTCTAGGTAGATCAGCTAGGGCAAAGCCTGCTGATCTGTCAAGTCCCTCAAGACCTGTTTCAACTGATCCTTCACTGCTTAGCAGACCCCAATAGCTGCTACTGCTGGTTGTATCACCAAGCAGATTTTCATAAGGACTCCAATCTTTTATCTATTGGGTTCTTGAACATTTGGACATTATCCACTGGACATGTCAGTGATTTATACATACAAGAGATGGCTGCGTCCACTGTAGGGACCTTCCATTATTTTTTTTATTTTTTTTGATGAACTTATCCTCCATGGGATAGACCACCGGAAATCTCTTGGGGGAATAAATATTTTCTCAGGACGTTCCCAATCCTGGTAAATGAGCCCTTTCAGTAAAGGGTGAAGTGGAAAAGAACAAACAGTCTGGGGGCTTCTAGCGACCCCAACGAGGATACAGTAGTGGTTGATGGTTCCGCAAGGTGCATTTTTAAATGCTGATCGGACCATGTTAGTCAGAGACTGAACCCATAATCTTTCAGCTTGAGATGCTGAGAAAAGGTTCCCCCACTGTTGATTCCTCTATAACAGAATCAACCTTATCCTGATCCCCTTCAGGCAGGTCGATCCCTGTATGGGACTGTTGCTCTGCTAACAGGCACTCTGAAGGAGGAGACGGAGATCGGGCGTGCTTTCCCTGACAGGGAGGCAGCGATAAATTTTGACAATCTCTCTCTAATCCTCCCAGAGCTGAGGAAAAAACCTCCTCTGTTACATACACAGGAGCAGGTGACTGAGGACAGCCACAGTACCAAGTACCCCTGCGGGGTCTCTACGGTCACTTACCTCTGAACTTCAGGGGAGACTGGTGCAGCAGGAGTATGCCCAAGATCCTCAGAGCCCGATGAGACCCCCTTCGCTTCCTGGAAGATTCAGTTCCGGAGCTACTGGACGGCATATTCCTAAGCCTAAAGCTGAGGTATTCCAGCCGTAATACACCACTTTTACTGAGAATAGTCTAGCACAATTGCTGCTATATCACAGTTGGTGTCTACTAATGTGCCTTTCTAGGGGATGCCTGTATCAACCGCTTGCTGTATGCCTTTAAATGTTGCCAGCTCTGTCTCTGTACTTCATAGCCAGCTTACTGCAATAATGTGGCTTTTTAAAAACCTGCTGGGACGCCCGCACATGCGCAGAAGCGCTGCGGCGCGCACAGAGCGTCATCCCCCAGGCCCCGCCCCTTTTTCCGGCCACCTCTATATATAGAGGCGCGTGCACGCGCGCGGCCACGTGCGCCTCGGCGCTAATTTTCAAACATGGAAACCAGGGACAGGAGCCAGGGCCCCCTTTGCCGCAGGCCGGGGGATAGACGAACACTGCAACATGGCAGAGGAAACAGTTTCCTGTAGGAGAACTCACCAGCTGCCTGGACTTTGCTCTCTGAGAAGAAACTAGTCCATATGACAAGAAAAACATTCCACAGCGGCCTCTAGTGGACAAACACAGGTACCGCAGTTTAATATACTAAACATATATAAAAAAACATTCTTTTTTTTTTTTTTTTCTTGACCACCATTAAAAATTATTACATTTTTTTTTTAGTAGTTACAGGCATGCACAGATATTAGCGGGAATACCGTTAGGTAACAGACAGAAAGACAAATTAGGCTTGGGGGTCCCCCAATAGAACCAAGTTCCTGGGGGCCCCCACTTACCTGTTCCCCGCCGCAGGACTTTGTTTGGTCCACAAAAGCCCAAACTTCACCTATCACGGCAGGCATTGTAATCAAACCTTCAGGGACCGGGTTCCCAAGGATTCCACTCCCCTGGACCTGTATAGCACCCTGCACAGAAAACATCTTGGTCGTGGGTATGACCAGAGCTCTGGATCCCAGGGTCCAGCTCTCCTAAGAGAAGAATTACAGGCAGAACCTTGCTCTTCTCTGCAAGGCCCGGGTACCGACCGTTTAGCTATGAAGCTTTTTTGGTCGGATCCGGAATAGCTTACTGAGGCCCAAAAGAACCTGTACGCAAGCTCAGTGAAAAACACATGTTTCTTCTTGGCCAACACCTTAGACACTGGCAAAAAACTGAGGTGCTCCCGGATGGGAGGGGCTTATATAGGGGAGGGTACTTCCGGTTTTGGAAGTTGCCAGTGCCAGCACCTGACGGTAACTATATAACCCATTAGTAATGACTATGTCGCTCTGTGTCCCGTGATGTACGAAAAAGAAAGTTGGCTGCTCAATACCTTTGGTAAAGAGACACTATTTACCTCAATTTGTGGTTGAGAGGGCATACTGGGTTTCAATCTCTTCTCCTACCACCGGGCAATCCCCCAAGAGCATTTTCCTAATCAAGCTACACAAATCCAAGGATTGTGAAATTATTCTTAGTCAAGCCAGAGAGAAAAGAGATTTACAAATTAATGGGTCAAAAATTTCAAAGGCAGCGGCTGAATTTCCAAAAGTTGAAAAACGCCTCCAAGATCTCCAACTACATTTTTTCATGCTTTTCTCTGCTAGACTATGAGATGCGGCACAAGCCGCAGTGCACTTTTTTGAGTTTGTAATTGCAGTGGCAGATTGGCTGGATAAAAATCTTAGATCGCTAAGGAACCCAAGAGATCACTGATCTGTGTCTTTGCCCTCTGTCAAATTGTTTGTACCGGGAGATTTAAGCAACAGCGGGTAACGTTTTCACATCAGCAGTTTTACTTTTTCTACAGTACTATGCTTCCCGGCAACCTACAGGTAGACTGGGTCACCTTTTTCTACCCCAAACTGTCTTGAATAAGGCACTGCTCAAATTTTGGAGGCCGGATATGGTTTGGCCTTTTATAATGAGGACTAGCTGGTTTTTGATTTTGTTTTTTCTTTTTCTTCATTCTATACAGGCTCAATTTTTTGCCTGTTTCTATCACCAATGCAGAACCAAATTTAGATACTCTTTTCTGGGAGTAACAAAGCCAGAATCAGTTCTATTCAATGTTTTACTCCACAGGGGACTGGCCTAAGCACAGAGACTTCCTCCCCATTCACTCAGGACTGCTCCGGTCTGACGACTTATTAGTTGTAATTTCTAATCTCTGTATACACAATATCTGCTCACGCAAGATGGCAAAGATTAAGCATTTCAACATTATTTCCTGGAATGTTAGAGGTTTGCATAAACCTCTTAAAACGTAAAGCTTTACCTATGATAGTCTGTTTACAGGAGACCCATCTTGCCAAGGACACATCAGGTGTTAAAGAGGTGCCAGTACAAATATAAATATCACTCTTTTCATACCTCCTTTTCAAAAGGAGTCAGAATCCTAGATTATAAGAATTTTCCGCTCTCCTGTAGACAGGTCAAAATAGATGAATATGGCAGATATGCGTTCCTACGAGATTTAATCAATAATGCACCTGGTTTACTGGCAAATGCTTATATACCTTCTTCTCCAAAGTCCTGAATGGATGGGCAAACAGACCCTACCTGCAGTCATCATGGGGGATTTTAATACTATCACGTGTCCCTTGTGGGGGGACTGATAGGTTTATGGCGTTCTTGCCACCCTGCGGTAAAACCAAAATGATTTAAATGGAAGCATAGAGATACGTCCCAATGCTCCAGATGTAAAGGAAATTCCGCTAATTTAATACATACGTTATGGAGATGCCCTAAACTCCATCGCTTTTGGCAGAGTTGCATCTATGATTAATAACCTCTTTGGGACCAAGCTGTCTCCAGAGCCGGGTGGATGTCTTCCGAGTATTCTGGATGATCCCGGGATACATCATGGTATCAATATGGTATCAATAATAAGGAGCCTATTTCAGGGCCGTAAGCTTATAGCACAAAAAACTGTATCCCTATATCAACCAACAATAGCGAAATGGAAAACACAAATAAGGGAAACCTTAATTAAAGAAAAATATATCTTATTACATAGAGGCTGTTTAGGGAAGTTTAAAAAGATATGGAGAAGGTGGTCTGATATTTTGGATGGATGACCCACTATGCCACCTAATTTCCTCACACATGGAGATGTAGGCCTTCCAAGTGCGGTGATAAACCTTCCTAGAGGACGGCTTCCGAGCACTTCTCATAGTAGAGATTACTGAATCTGACAGGCCCCGGTCTCTCAGTACCTGGTTCTCAATAGCCATGCCGTTAAAGCCAGTGACCGCAAAGCAGGATGGAGTATAGGACCTTGCGACAGCAGGTCCTCCCGTAGTGGTAGGTGCCAAGGGACGTCTGTTACTAGACGTACTAGATCGGCGTATCAGGGACGCTGAGGCCAATCTGGAGTGATCAGGATCATTGGAATTCCCTTTGCCTCCACTCTGCGAAGCAGATGGGGAAGAAGCCTTAAGGGAGGGAAGGCATATATTAGCCGATACTGACCCCACGATGCCACCAACGCGTCCATTGCGTCTGCCCATGGGTCCCTTGACCGGGCCACAAACCTCAATACCTTCCGATTGAGTCGGGAAGCCAGAAGGTCTACATCTGGCGTGCCCCATCTTTGGCAGAGAAGCTGGAACACTTCCGGGTGCAAGGACCATTCTCCCTGGTCCAGCATTTGGCGACTCAGGTAGTCCGCCTGCCAATTCTCCACACCCGGAATGTACATGGCCGACAGTGCCGGTACGCTCCTTTCTGCCCACCTCAGGATGTGAGCGACCTCCGATGCTGCAGCTGAGCTTCTTGTTCCTCCTTGATGATTGACATATGCCACTGCTGTGGCGTTGTCAGACTGGATGCCGACTGACCGCCCTTGCAGCCTCTGAGACCATCTGAAGAGGCACAGCCTGATCGCCCGAATTTCCAGGACATTGTTTGGCAGGCAGGATTCCTCTGGAGTCCAGCGACCTTGCGTCGATTGAACACCCCAGACTCCCCCCCAACCTGTAAGGCTGGCGTCCGTCGTGATCACTATCCAGTACACAGGAAGAAATTACTTCCCGGCTAGCAGAGCCGGCGATGTCAGCCACCATACCAGAGATCTCCTGACTAGGTGGCTTACCTGGATTTGATAATCCAGAGATGATGGACATTTGTTCCATCTGGGACAGAACTTCCTTCTGTAACACTCGTGTGATATTAAGCATATGGGACCGCCTCGAAGGAGGCTACCATGAGGCCTAACACTCGCATGCAAAAGCGGAGTGACGACCAACTCTTGGATGTCAGCTGCCGCACTGCAGCCCGAAGGGTCTGCAACTTTTCCACAGGGAGGAATACTTTTGCCTCTGAAGAATCCAGAATCAACCCCAGGTACACTAAGCGTCGAGTTGGCACCAATACTGACTTTTGCATGTTTAGTATCCAACCACAGTCTCGAAGAGTCTGACAGGTAATGGACACGCTTACCTCTAATTCTGAGCATGAAGGAGCCTTCAGAAGAAGGTCGTCCAAGTAGCCTATGATAGCGATGCCCCGCTGTCTTAGGAGTGCCAGAATCAGCGCAAGTACCTTGGTGAATGTCCTTGGTGCCGAAGCCAGGCCAAACGAGAGGGCCACAAACTGATAGTGGTTCTTCCCGATTGCGAATCGCAGAAACCTCTGGTGTCTGGAGTATATGGGAACATGCAGGTATGCGTCCTTGATGTCCAAGGAGGCCATAAAGTCCCCCGGATGGAGAGCAGTGACTACAGATCGAACTGACTCCATCTGAAATCTTTGTACCTTCACAAAGCAATTGAGGGCCCTGAGATCCAAGATTGGACGAACCCCCTCCTTCTTTGGCACAATGAACAGATTTGAGTAAAACCCCTGACCCGTTCCTGTTCTGGAACTGGAATGACCACCCCGCGTTCCAGCAGACCCTGAACCGCCCCATACAGGGCCTCCCGACGGGTCGGCTGTAGCTGGAGGTTGGAGGGAACGAATCTGTCCGGTGGACAAGAGAGAAATTCTATCTTGTAGCCTGAGGAGATTACTTTGCAAACCCACCTGTTGGAGATTAGAGCTGTCCACTGAGTAGTGAATTTGTGAAGACGCCCCCCCCCACCCGAGAGCTGGGTGGGGACGGACCTTCATGCGGATGCAGATTTGTCCACAGGCTTGTTGGGTTTGCGGTGCCAAGGACGTTTCTGTCCTTGGGCAGGCGCCTTGTCAGCCTGGGGTATTTTCCTGGTCGCCCTGGGCGGACGAAAAAAACGTTTGCGTGCAGTAAAGGAGGGTCCTTGCCCTTGGCGTGGTCCCTTACTCTTCTTAGTTTGAGGAAGCAAAGTGCTTTTACCTCCTGTGGCATCCTTGATGTCATCCAGGGAGTCCCCAAAAAGTCTGTCACCCTTAAAAGGCAGATCCAACAGGGCTTTTTTGGAGGCCTGGCCCGCAGACCAGCCTTTTAGCCAGATCAGGCGGCGTATTGCTACTGCATAAACTGAAGCCTTTGACAGCAGGGGAATAGTATCCATTTCTGACTCGCATTCAAACTTAAGGCCCTGGACCAACTGGTCGGCCAAAGTTATCTCATTAGGAGTGACATCCCGCTCCTTTAACCCCTGGAGTAGCAATTTTGCCCATTCAGTAAGTGTCTGAGACACTAAGGCCCCCGCCAATGCCGGGCGCACCGCTGAGCCTACCACAGAGTATAAGTAGTGAGCGAGTGCTTCAGCTTTCTTATCCACAGGGTCCTTAAAAACAGGAGCCCCTTGTACTGGGATTGTGGTAGCTCTGTTAAGTCTGGACACCGGAGGGTCCACTATAGGGGGAGAGGTCCATTTCTTCAGAAAACTCTCCTCAAAGGGGTACCGTACCACAAAATTATTTGGGGATGTAAAAACCCTTAGTGGGTTTTCCCACTCCTTGTATAAGAGCTTATCAAAATAAGACACACAAGGGAACACTCAAGCAGTGCGGGGAGGTTTACGGAACCCGAAGGGGACAGGAGTCTCTGCTGTTTCAGCAGCATTTTTAGTGTATCCCGCACTGCAGTAATAAGGTCAAGATATCTCTTGCCGGCCGACGAACCGGGTTTGGGATCCTTTGAGGATTCCCTTTTTTAAAGGAAGGCTTTCTGGTCATGTGATCGTGTACAAAACAGTCTGTCTGGTAAATATGCTACAAATAATTTCACTACTGCTACTATTGTTTTCTTAAATTTCTGTATGATATATTAAATGCATTTTTCCTTACAGTTAACATATCTTCTGAAGACCCTACAGGGTCGAAACGCGTCGACATATGTAGTCATCTACATTGCACTTTAGCAGCGATGTTTTATGTTACATAATGTTTACATTGTTTTGTATTTCGAATTTTAATCATGTACCAGAGCTCACATCTTGATTGAATTTTACTGGTGCAACCATACTGTTTTTTACTAATAAAGACTAATTTTAACTATTCATTGTCCCAATCTCTGCTGCCTTGAAAACCCCTAGCGGGGGAAACTTCCACTATCTCCTTTACCGGGGTGCGCAGTACCATTTCCTTGTTTCCTATCAGTGTCTCCCATTCTACATAAGGTCAGATACCAAAGCCTTCTTGTGTATTGACCTGGACTTGGAGTCATTCCCACTGACCGCTTGGTCACGGTCTGCAGTCTCTGATGCATCAGAACCCGGGTCATGAGCAATAGCTGGACCTGGTTCTGCATCAGAATTACCCCCAGAAGATTGCAAGGGACGGGGGCGTTTACTACCCCCTGTATTCCCGTGTGCTTCTTCCACCCGGGCAGCAAAAGCCTCTAGGATTGCCAACATAGCGCCCATAGATACATCAGGGGCAGCAGCTGCCAATTCAGGTGTTTCAGGGGAAAAAACATCTGGCTCGGACGCCATGCTGACCACGCGCTGACACCCACAGGGCTTCAGGCAAGATATCAATAGGCCACCCTCCTTGCTGATCAGAGATGCTGGGTCTCCCAGAGGACTCACCACCCTTGGATCGGTACCGCTATGCTGTGTGCTGCGCTTGTGATGCTATCCCACCGCTGCTGTGTCCGTTTGATCGTTTTATCAGCGTTTCCTGTGTCCATTTTCGCGCCAGTGAAAAGGATCCTAGAGGCCAGAGACTATCGCAAAATGGCCGCCAAGCGGCTGTATGGAACAATGTGGGCTCCAAGAAAATGACCGCTGAGGCAAAAGCGGCCGCAGACCACAAAAAAATGGCCGCCGAGAGTCGATAGAGGCCAAAGCGGTGTGAACCACAAGAAAATGGCGCCGAGCGGTGATATCTAGCTCTAGGCGCAAAACTACAGGAAAATGGCCGCCGGACAGTCACTAGAGGTCGAAACAGGCATGGATCACCGCAAAATGGCCGCGGACAGCATGGAGGGGGGGGAAGAAGCACACACAGGTAAGCATAAATTACAAATTTTAAATGCATAGTTACAGCCAGCCCCGCACCAGATGGAACCCCTTAGGTGACCCCCAGCACCCAGAAACCTTAGCTCAGAGCCCAGGGAGGAAAGAAGGCAGGGAGAGAAAACAGAAAGGGGCCACAACCACCTACTTGATCTCTCCAGGAACGTCCAGCCAAGTCACCCTGCCGAAGCAGGGGAGCTACTTACCTATATCCTGCATGTCTCATGCTGGAAGACATTCCAAAACAGATCATCATCCGCGCACGGAAGGTGACCGTCGGCCAGGCATGCTGTGATTGGACCTGAGGGAACGATCATATGTATGCCCTGGAGCGCGACACTCACCGGACAGGCTGCTGCGACTCGGCCGCAAGGTCAGCCGAAGCTGAGCGGCCGATGCAAGCCTTGGACTGTAAGCTCACCGGACAGGCTACTGCGACTCGGCCGTAAGGTCAGCCAAAGCTGAGCGGTCCGATGCAGGCCCTGGAGTGTAAGCTCACCGGCCACCCGTAGAGCGACGGGCATGTCATGGAAAACCCTGCGTGTAGCTAGGGTCGGCACACGCTCGATGGCCGAAACTGGGGGGACTACAAGGATCGAGGATCCAGCCTGTCACCCAGTCGGCAGTTGATCAAGGATCGCAGGAAACAAACAAAAAAACAAAAAACAAAATGTAGAATTTTTTTTTAAATTTTTCCCTTGGACCAACATGGGCCCGAAGGGAACTACGTACTACTCCTTGCTAGACAGAAAAAAACTGATCTGTGAGATGCAGACTGATGGGATATACCCAGAGGGTCCGCCCCCTGAGCGGTGCTGTAGAAGGTGTGATGCAACACTTTTTACAAGTTTTCTGCATAGTCACTCCTAATTAACGGATAATACCCACTATGTCAATAGAGAAGCTGTGTCGGTCCATGAACAAAAGAGAAAAATGCTTTTTTTTTCTAAATACAAACTAAAACACACTGACCCTGTCCTTTGATTCTTTTACCTTATCTCTAACCCTGACATTGACCTAGCTCAAACCTTGATTTAGCTTTATTTTTTTATTTTTTTTACACACACACTTGTGTGTTTACATTTTTATTGACTAAAAAGAAGAAAAGGATACAACGTATTCTTTATTTAGAGGGGAAAAAACACACCACAGGGGAAGGCTGTACAGTGACTGATCACTGTGATAGTCAAATCACAGGCTATCCAAGAGATCAGATGATCAGGAACCGGGGCCATCTTGTTCCTGATTGTAAGTACGAGGACCCGTGGCTCTTGGTGAGAGCTAGTTCTCGGTATTGGGAGTGCACTGTGGGATCTCAGCACAAACATGTACTCATATATGCAGCCCCACTGATAAAGGCCGCATATATGTGTACAGTCAACAGCAAGGTGTTAAGGTAGCTGCATTTAAGTCCATGAAAAAAAAAAAATTCTGTACTGTATGTCTAGAACAATACATTTCAGCGTCCATGTCCAAGCACATGGACGCTGAAGGTTATTTTCCTAGTTCTAAAGTTCAGTGATGACAGAGTTTGTTTTAGGCTTAGTTGCAAGGTCCTGCTTTCAAAGCCTTGAACAAATAAAACAAGAAAGATTAAAAGGTAGTTATGGGAAATTCATAATGTTAATGTAAACCTGTCATAAAGGTAAAACTCTGAAGGTATCCCATTATAAAAAATCTTCCCCTTACCACCACATTATCTAGACACAATAGGGTCTGAAGAGTGACTTTTAGCTCCAGTGTGGAACTACGTTACCCCCACCCCCATCCTAATGTATAGCTTTTCTTTGGGTGAGAGAGGAAGGGGGCTAGGGTACCAGAGCTTCGTCTTGGAACTCAAATTCAGGTATCCACATACTGAGGGGACCCTCAGGGTGCTCATAAAGTGATCTGGAATGGTAAGCGTGGGCATCAACATTTAAAAAAAGTTATGTAGCTTTCACAATAATAAAGTTATAAGCATTATTTTAAAGCGCACCTGTATTTCCTAAAGGGCAAAGCAACAGGTTTACTTTAATGCCTCCCCCATCTCCACATATTTGTCTTTCCTTTGTTCCCCTCCTTGATTCACCTGCTGAAAGCAACAACAAACAAAAAAAAAAATCAGCTCTATGTAAGCCCTGAGTTGCTCCCGTCAGAGATTATCTCCCTCTACATGACAGCAATGAACTAAGCACCTGCACTATCCCATGGAATAAGTCACATGCTCCGCTATACGTAGAAGTAGAGTATTTTCTTCCTCCCTGGCAGATTAACTGTGCAGCAGGGAAAGGAACGAAAGGCAACTATGTGTTAATGGAGGGGATGACAATGCATGTGTAATTACCCACTGCTTTTCCAATAAACTACCTGGAAAGTGAGGTTTTGCTAGAATTCTACAAATAAAAATCGCAATCATTTTCTAAAATAATTGGGTATCATTTGGCAGTATAATAATGGAAACCCACAGAACATAACGCAAAACCTCTGTGATGTGATAATGTGTGTGGTAAAGCACATTACATGTGTTGGTGCACTGTGGTGCCCTTCAATGTAAGTGCAGTGACAAACTACAATGCACTGCATTACCTATAGCTCCCAACTGTCCCTTATTGCGTGGGACTGTCCCCGATTTAGAACAAAGTCTCTGTCCCTCTTTTCTCCTCATTTTGGTCTGATCTATACAGTTGTATATAAAATGCGCTTTTTAGCTTTGAAAAAAGGTGTTTCCCAGTGCTAAACCTTTAATTTAACTTCTAAATTGTTGCATTTGTAAATGTAAAAAGCCGGTATAAAGTAATAGCAGTGGTTAAAAAAGCACTTGTGGGTTTAACTTATTTTTTTTTTGTGCAGAATTCCCCTTCAGGGGCGTGACGGGGTGCGTCTTATGCCTACATACTTTTTCTAGTAGGTGTCCCTCGTGCCCATCTCAAAACATTGGGAAATATGCATTAGCCTGCTAAAAAAAAATGCGGTCTGCTTTATTTTTGATCTGTTGTAGTTCAACGCAAACAAATAGGCTGCCTTACCACAATGCAAGTTAATGTGTGACTTAAAACATAGCACTAATCCCTTTCGATTGTAAACTCTGCAAGAAGGGTCCTCCTTTTCCCTCTGTATTGTAATTGTACTGTCCCCCTTTATATGTAAAGCGCTACGCAAACTGTTGGCACATAAATCCTGTATAAGAACTAATCAAGCTGGTGTAAATAGGCTTTTTTTTTTTCTTTTCTTTTAATACTGCCCCAGAAATGCACCTTTTGTTTAACTTCCATTGACTGAAAAATTCACAGTACGTCACAAAACCTGCTTATACTTACTTTAAAAAAAATCTTTAACAACAACAACAACAACAACAACAACAAAAGAGTCATATTGGCAGAAGTTACTATGTGACCCTGATGCATATAGTCATTCATCTGTCTCTCCTGAGTTGCAGCAGGCTGAATCATATTAACCCTGGACTTCAGACACCACAAAGGATGGCCGAAGGGGGTAGAAGGCTACATAGATCAAAGTTCACCCCTTCTTCATCTATTAATAGAAGCTTAAAGTAATGCATCTGTAAAGAGCAATAAAACACTTAGAAATGATAGGAAACATTAATTTTAAAACCTTATTGGCCAGAGGGACTACAATTGAGATAACTTTGCTCTAACACACAGCCAATGTACTACATTGGTTACCATGTCTGCTCAGGGACATAGATAAATCATTAACCAAACAAACCCCTACATACAGCAAACAGAGGCAGCTGCTCCTACCCAGGTACAATATATATTCTGCAGTGATATCACATACAGTAAAATATACATAACATTATCTGTGATGTGGGTGTGGTGCCATAAGGATTACCCACCAATAATTTTTTCCTTGATACATTTTTTTTTAGTAACGTTTAAGTCTGGTGAAAATCGAATTAAGCCTAAACTTACTCCCACTCTTAGCGCGCTCCAGTCTAAGCACGTGATCTCCTCAGCGGCTGGCTTCGGTGAAGAGTGGAAACGACAACAGCTACAGAGCCTGGGCGGTGTCACCATCTATAGACTTACTATGAGGCATTCAATATTCGCTGTCCCTCCTCCACACTGAAGCTGGCACTGGGACCAGATCACGTGACCAAACCAGAGTGCCCTTAGATTAGGTAAGTATACACAGCTCTCCTTTACGGGATAGTTAGCACCGTGTATAGAATGGGGGTGGGAGTAGGTTTAAGCTTAAGCCTAGTACACACGATGAGAAAAATAATAAGAAAAATACCCCTTGCGAATCGATCATGCCATAATCTGATTGTTAGTACACAGCTTTCAAGAGCCGATCACAAACGTTTATATGAAAATATCCAAAAGGACAAGCAAGAAAAAGTTCCTTGTATGATACCAGATCATCCGATTTTCGATTAATCAGTACAGTATTCTTCCGAAAAAAAATCACGTGACCAAGACCGCGCATACTCGAAAACGAAAGAATACATTACATTACTTCCGAAGTTGTATTCTGTCGTACAAGAATTTTTGTAACTTTAGTACCCTCTGCATTTTCGATATGAGACTAGCATGCAAAAAGAAACAGAAGATCATACATGCAATATTCTCATTGTCTGTGTACCAGGCTTTAGTTAGCTTTTAAAAACAAAGAAGGGAATGGGACAAACCCCTAGTGCATTATCCAAATGAAAACTGAATCCATTGATGTAAAAAGCAACCAATACAATGCATACTCACAAAGATGTATCAGTATGCAGCAAGTACATGGAAGGATAACATGAGGAAGAACATCCAAGTGTTTCTGCGGCTTCATATATGCACGCTAATGCATTTCCCCCTTCTTCAGAGCTGTGCACCCCCGAAACGCATTAGCGTGCATATGTGAGGCAGCAGAAACACTTGGATGTTCTACCTCATGTTATCCTTCCATGTACTTGCTGTACACTTATACATCTTTGTGAGTATGCATTTTATTAGTTGCTTTTTACATCAATAAATTCAATTTTCACTCGGATAATGCACTAGGGGTTTGCGCCTTCCCCTTCTTTGTTTTAGTAGTTCTACATGGGTCATCCCTATCCGAGAAGGGTTGCATCCACCGGCATTGGACTGTGTATGTGATATGATATCGGTTGGCATTCTGCCTGGCGAAGACTGCCGAGTGCTGCCTACTCATCTGCTAATACATGCATTTTCCTGGAGAACAGACCAGTCAAACATTTATCTATCTGTGGCTGACCATCCTGAATGAGAACTAATTTGCTTAAAATGAACAGCATGTCTTGTAAAGGCTTATAAATATTCTGCACATGAGCTCCAGAACAATGACCTGGCAATGTTATATATAAACAATACTGCTCCAGCAAGTTTGACAAAGGGTTGTCACATACACAAATATGTTGATGTGTTTTATATGCTAGCGCTGTTTTATCCAAAGTCTGGTACACGCCACTAATTTATTTTAATTAAACCCAGCGAGTTGAATAAAAAACATAACAAAAAAACTCACAGCTCAGGTCGGAGCCGCTGTAATAACAATCTGATGTTAGTACAGCGATCTCCCCTGCAGTTTTATTGTGTTATGACAGGGAGACAGCCCCCCTGCCAGAACACTGTGGTCAGCGCTCCCCAGCATTGGCTGGGAGCGCTGATCGGGAGCCCTTCGGCTGCTGGTTTTCCAGCATGCTTCTGTTGGACCGGCTGCCATACACACGGGCAAAATGTTGGCCAGTTTTTATTGAACTGGCCTATGTCGTCCAACATTCGGCCCGTGTGTACTAGGCTTTACAGTCCAGCAATGATGCACCACACATGGAGTACAGTCCCCTGGTTAAATGACCTTCAGGAGGTTCAAGCTAATCAGCATGAATTAGTTCTATGCCCCATCAAACCTCTTATACTTCAGAAACTGGAATCAAAGCAAAATTAAAATGATATTAAAGTCAAGTTTTTTTGTTTTTCTGTAAGAAACCACAACAATGGTTTTGCACAGAGCAGCCCCAACCCTCTTCTGCTCGGTTCCCCCACCGGCGCTCCTGGTCCCACCCTACTGCCAAGTGCCCCCAGAGCAAACAGCTTGCTGTGGGAGCACCTACGCAGGCTCGCTCCCGAGCCACTGCTCTGCGTGTCCATTCACCCACAGAGCTTCTGCTCGGCCCTACCCCCTCTATTAACGGCTCACTGGCTGTGATTGACAGCAGCGGGAGCCAATGGGTCCCGCTGCTGTCTCAGCCAATAAGAAGGGAGAGTACTCGGAGAGCCTAGACTCTCGTGCACATCGCTAGATCACGATGGGGCTCAGGTAAAAATTCCAGGGGCTGCTGCACACAAAACGTTTTTTACCCTAATGCATAGAACACATGAAGGTAAAAAAACCTTGAGCCTTTAGAACCAGTTTTAACTTTGCATACAATGTATTACTTGTGTACCCACAAACATTGAGTCAGCAGGAAAAAAATAAATTATTTTCCTTTAAAATCCTATTCTGGCCTGGATCGATACAGATCGTAGTTTCTGGTTTTGACATCTACCTATTTCCATGTGTGAAATTAGCAATAAATACTTCCCTGCCATTCACCAGACATGTCTGGAAAAAAATTATGAAGTGACACTCCAGTACTACCTAATAATTAACTATGTATTTGAGTCTATATAATATTATAAATCCAAATTGAATATGTAAATAAAATAGTGGCTGCAAACATGCAATTGTGTTCCCATGAGACATCAATTAAAGCAATGCATAAATAATGCTGTGCCTACTATTAGAAAAGCAAAAACGACAACCATCCATGTGTTGTGTGAGATATATGCACATAAATTCCTGTGTTATATCTTGTGCGAATCAACTAATAAACTTAATAAAACAAATGAACCAGTTTCTTGTGTTTGCTTTGTTTCATAGTATAACTTCTCATCCATCCATAATTCACCACATATAAAAAAATGTGCATCTTGATAAACAGTTAATAGATCTGGGTTCATTGACTCCTACCACATCAACTCCATAAAAGCCATGTCCATGCACACATAGGCTTTAAGCAGCATTTAGGAACTGCCGCATTTAGGTGAGGTTAAACCTCCCTCTCCTGAACGTGTCTAGGATAGGAACGTGTCCAGGATAGGAACGTTTTGACCACAGACAGCAGGAAAACGCAAAACGGGTTTTGAATTTTTGCCATGTAGAAAAGAAAAAGATAGCAGCACTTCCAGAGAATATGCACTTATTTTTCACTTTTATTGTGCAAAAATGGGAATGAAAGACATGCCATACACACTCAACCCACGAAGAATCAGCAGACGTGTTTCACACTCCTGTGCTTAATCCTTGCTAATTGCCCAGAGTGTGTATGCCCGCTTATAGCTCCCCGTCACATGTAAAACCAATCGAGAACAAAAATCCAGTGCGGACGATTTGTCCAACGTGACAACATAGCCCAGCAAACACATACAACACTAAACCATGTCGTATAAAACAATATGCATATATAAAAAGAAAACATTACACAAAATACAAAGAAAACCAAGAAATACTAAAGAAAAAGGAAAAAATTATAAAACGTGAATATAAACCAAAATGTTTAAACTCGAAAAGTGTGTAAATATATGCAATATATATATACATATATACATATACATATATACACACACAGGAATAAATGCATGCAATATAAATTTTGAATATGGCTAAAGTACAAATCAATATCCCTTGATATATGTCCATATACAAAGAGCAGCAACCCAACAGGCTGATATATGTTGTAAAACACAATTAGATTTCTAAAAATCTGAATATGTACAAGGTACTGTAAGCAAATGTGGGGAGACATGCGGGGACAGGGCTGGCAATGCCCGCTCCCACCCCCAAATGTCCCTACACAAAGGACCGAGGACATACAAAGCAATGAGTCGATCCATTGTGCGAGTATATATGGATGTGAATAATAAGAAATAATAACACTATAATAAACACATCCAAGATCCTCCAAAAATAAGAAACGCCCATAGCTGCACACTGAAAAATCAGATAAAAATGTAAATAAAAAGTTTATATATATATATATATATATATACACATATACACACACATACATACACACACACACATACACATAACAGAGAAAATCCTTATTTTTATCCAGAGGTAAGTATGTCTATTAACCACTTGCCGACCTGCTCACATACATTTACTGCAGTAGGTCAGCAAGGAGGATAGCGGATGCGCGCCACAGGAGCATGCCCACGGGCTCAATGTCCGCCGGTCCTTGTGAGGAGAGGCAGAACGTGGAACTGCCTATGTAAACAAGGCGATTCCTCGTTCTGCCAGATGACATGACAGATATACTGTTCCCAGGGATTGGGAGCAGTGATCTCTGTCATGTCCCAGTGAGCCCACCCCCCTACAGTTAAGAACACACCCAGGGAACACAGTTAACCCCTCAATCGCCCCCCCCCAGTATTAACCCCTTCCCCTGCCAGTGTCATTTTTACATTGATCAATGCATTTTTATAGCACTGATCAATGAAATATTGTCACTGGTCCCCAAAAAGTGTAATTTGGGTACAGATTTGTCTGCCGCAATCCCACTAAAAAATCGCAGATCGCCGCCAATACAAGTAAAAATAATTAAAAAATAAATAAATCCTTCCCGTAGTTTGTAGACGAGATAACTAAGTAAATATATGCCCATTGCAATTTGTTTTTTACCAAAAATATGTAGAATATATATCGGCCTAAACTGATGAATAAATTCATTTTTTTATCTTTTTTTGGATATGAATGATTTTTGTTTATAGCGCAAAAAATAAAAACCACAGAGGTGATCAAATACCACCAAAATATTTTTTTTCTATTTGTGGGTAAAAAAAAGAACGTAAATTTTGTTTGGCTACAGTGTCGCATGACCGCGCAATGGTCAGTTAAAGCAATGCAGTGCCGTATCGCACAAAATGGCCTGGTCATTAAAGCGGAGCTCCGCCGGAAAAAAAAATATTAAAAGCCAGCAGCTACAGCTACAGCTACAGCAGCTGCTGGCTTTTAATATTTGGACACTTACCTGTCCTGGAGTCCAGCGACGTCCGCAGCAGAGGACGAGCGATTGCTCGTCGCTCTGCTGCCCCCTCAGCCATCCTCGCTGAGGGAACCAGGAAGTGAAGCCCTGCGGCTTCATGCCCGGTTCCCTACGGCCCATGTGCGAGTCGCGCTTCGCCGTTCTGATTGGTGCTCCTGTGTTCTGGGAGCCGAGTGTCTCCCAGAACACTACGGGAAGTCTGCGGGAAGTGACGTCACTTCCGCAGATTCCCGGAGAGAGGACTCCCAGATGTGAGTGAAAATACCTGTCTTAGACAGGTATCTTCACCCCCCTCCCCCCTGAAAGGTGTCAATTGTGACACCGGAGGGGGGGAAGGGTTCCGATGAGAGGAACTTATAATTTAGGGTGGAGCTCCACTTTTAGGGGGCAAATACTTCCAGGGCTGAAGAAGTTAAAGAAGGGCACTCCATAATTACACTTAACTATCCTATTAAGGATGCAGTAGTAAATAGGTTAAATAATGTACGTTATGTATCAAAACCCCTAAATGACAACATAGGTACTCACTCCAATCCACCACAAAAAATGAAAAGGGGGAGAACAAATATTATTGGCTTATATACAAAAACACAATAGGAGTGAAAAAAAGATGATGTAAAGTAATTCATAAAAGTGGGAAACATCTCACTCAAAATTTAAACCACCCGGAATTTTAGTATGCAAGTAGAAGATCCAAAAAAAACTCCCTCTTGCATAAAAGACTAAACAAATCACCACCTCTGGTAGATAGTTTGACCTTTTGGCCACGTTAGGATTTATGGGTCCTAGTATCATGGAGATGTTCCCGGAAATGGTCCCTCAATCGCTGGGTTGCATTTTTGCCATGTTTTGTGTTTTCCCGTGGCCACGGTTAGGGTAGGCTAGTTTACATGTAGAGAGTGATAGGTGTCCCTGAAGCCACACAAAGTGTGGTATTGACAATATCACAAATTCTCCACAAATATGGCTTGTATGGGAGGGTTGCAAGAAAAAAGCCAGTACTCCAGAAAGGCCACATGCAATCACGACTGAGCTTTGCCAAAACACACCTTGAAGTTTGAGGCCACAGGGAAAAAGGTGTTATGGTCAGATGAGACTAAAGCCTTGTACACACGGTCGGACTTCCATCGGACTTTTCCGTGGATTTTTGTCCGAACGGAGTTGGCCGGGCACACCCATAGCATACACACCACAGGACTTTTCTGCAAACTTTCCCAAAACTTTTTGCAACATCACATGGTTTTTCTGCTCTTTTCTGCTCTTTACGGCCACCCTTTGGTCAACTTCTGCTATTGTTGGTTGATTTGTCAACCATTAGTTGTTTTGTCCATCGGACAAAAGTCCTATGGTTTTCTGTACAGACAGTAGGACTTTGCTCCATCAGACTTTTGTTGGGCAAAAGTTTGTCCGTTTGCAGACCCAACTTTTGTCCGATGAAAACAAAACTAAAATTAAAAAAAGTTTGTCCGATGGAGCGTACACACAGTCGGATTGTTGGTCCAACTTGCTTAAAACTAAGTTTGTTGGGCAAAAGTCCGACCGTGTGTACGGGGTTTTAAGCCTCTTGCACATTGCAGCTTGAAAAAGCTCAGTACAGCTTTTTTTTTTTACTGAGCTAAAATACAGCCCATTAATTGTAATGTGCCTATGCACAAAGGCGCGTAAACAAGCGCCATGCATTCTTCAGTAAAAAAATTAAATATAAAAATATATTTTTTTGGTCAGTAATTTTTGCCTCGTGTGTGAATGAGGAGAAGGTTTACCTTGCAACATGACAATGACCCAGAGCACACAACAAAAATCACCACATAGTGGTTGAAGGAGAAAAGGTTGAATGTCCTTGCACGGCTTAGTCAGAGACCAGACTTAAACCCCATTGAAAATTTGTATAATGACTTGAAGACTGCAGTCCACACACAGTCACCATCAAATTTAATTGAACGTGAGCAGTTCTACAAAGAAGAATGGGCAGATATTGCAAAGTTAGTAGAGACATATCCCAACAGACTAAATACTGTAATTAAAGCAAAAGGGGGTTCAACAAAATACTGATACAAGGGGGTGATCCTTTTTCCAACTCCGTGATTATGTTTTTGAATTTTGTATTTTTTTCTGACATGTTGGTGTTATATCGTTTGTTTGGATGTTATAAGTAAATATACAGCTGCATAAAACAAAAACTGTGATTTTAAGAGGGGGGGGGGGGTGATTCTTTTATATATCCACTGTATCACTATATACCAAATGGATGGTTGTAAATTTTGCTTTTGTAATAGTAGGCACAGCATGATTTATGTATTGTTAATCAGATTTGTCAATGAGCCTGTTAACCAACTAAACTATACTCCAAAGTCAGTAACACATAACTTGCTATGTTGCAACATAAAAGTATGAGAGAGATTATCTCTTGTTAGCTGAAGCCCCCCTTTATGCTTCAAATTTGCAAGTAGAAAAACATTTTTTTTTAATCAGCAAAGTAATCCACAGAGTACTTCTATAAGCAGGAGTATGTAACTATAACATCTAAACTCTGACTCATTCAAGCTTCTCTTGGAAAAATTACCACATTTATGTCTGTAGTGCTGGATATGTTTAACAATTATTGCTAGTCACCTTTGTAACCGGACCATGAGGATTTGATAATCATCCATAGTCCACCTGCAGGTGGCATGTTATTTCACACATGGTGTGCAGCCCTGGTTCACACTGAATGTGGACTTGAAATCACACAAATTTCAATACCGCATGTCAGTGCGACTTCAGGTGCAACTTGGCTGACATCGTTGCACCTGAAAATCGCCAAAAATAGTGCAGGAACTACTTTTTCAAATTGGTGTGGCACTGCAAAGTCAGTGATTCACATTTGGCAAGTGCTGCCCTTTTTATTCACATCAGTGAGGTGAATTGTGAACAGTGCACTGATCTAGAAAAAACATTTTTTCCTGAAAAGACAAGGCAAGGCTTCACTTCCTGGTTCCCTCACCGAGGATGGCGGTGGGGGCAGCAGAGTGACGAGCGATTGCTCGTCCTCTGCTGCAGACGTCGCTGGACTCCAGGAAAGGTAAGTGTCCTTATATTAAAAAAGTCAGCAGCTGCTGGCTTTTAATATATTTTTTTTCCGCGGCACCTCCGCTTTAATGCCTAGGGTATTTTTTCTGCCAACATTTTTTTTTTTACAAATATAAAGAAGAAAAAGATAGATTGTTTAACATTACCCCTCAACATCAGGATCTTCTTCTTCCTCCTCCTCTTCGTGAATTTCAACATCTTCATCAGCTTCATCATCAAACAACATGAATGTGTGATTCTCATTATAATGCAGCTTTTAGCAGGGAAGAAAGGAAGAAATACACTCAAGTTAATTGACTACAACTATAATGACATGATTGAAAAAAAATAAAAAATAAAAATAATTTGATCTGTGAAGCTGCAATTCCAGTTTTGGCATCTAAAGCCAAGTGTCCTGTTGGTAAACTATGGGTTCAAGTCGCAGGACTTGGAACCAGTATATTAAAAGATATATGTAAAGTACCGTAATCTTGTGCTCCATGGTACTGCCTGAAGGCACACGTCCACAGTGCCCAATATTACATTTGTTAGACAGAAATTATCTTCGATGCCCCTCTCTAATTTACTTCCACCTTGTCACCTGGTGTGACAGCAGGAAGGTAAAGTCACCTGGTTGCATCCAGGGGGGTAGATATATTTCGCCCAGATTCAGGCTTTACGCTGACTTATACAACTAGGTGGAGAGTTGTATAGGCCCAGCTAAGGCTAGTGGGCTCATGGATGACTCATACCTCTAGGGAGAGTGTGGGGCGTCGTGCAGACAGAGATGAGGAGACCAGCTGAACCTTGTCAGCTCATTTAGGCCTCTATAAGAACTCCCAGCTTCATTAGATGTTAGCTCATGCCTGGAACCAGACCTGTGTGGACTGTCTAGGGAGAGTGAACCCCTGTGCGGTGAGGCAAAGCCTGTGTGGCTATTTGTTTGGACTTTTACTAAACCAGGGACTTAGGGACTAGGACAGCACTAGGCTGATCCCAGTTGTTAGTTAGGAAACCTGTATGTTTAGTCAGAGGTCAACTTGACCAGGATTTATTTTGGTTATGTTTCTTTTGCTTTGCTGTGTTTTGTCACTGTAAATAGAAAATAAACCGCACCTTTTTGATTTTGAAAACCACAACCTCCGTTTGCTGGGCCTGTTTTGTGTGGGGAGCCCATCCCGGGGGTCACACACACCCGCTGCCGAGCTAACCCCCTCACAGTTGGTGGAGAACCAGTGGCAGTTTTTTTTAAGCCAGCATGGAGGAGATACTGAAGCAGCTGGCTCTAGCAAATGCCAATCAACAGCAGACAAATGCAGGTTTGCAAAAGAGCCTTGCAGCTCAACAACAGAGCCTTGCAGCCCAGCAGCAGACAAACGCAACTTTGCAACAGAGTCTGGAGGCTCAGCAACGAGCCCAGCAGCAATCTGAGGCCCGCTTCATAGACCTGTTGCAGAAGCAAGAGCAGAGACTACAACAACAGATGGAAGCAGTAATGCAGCAACGTCCGCAGACCAGTGAGGAAAGCCGTCCCACTAATACCGCGTCCTTTGGGGTGAGTCGTTTATTGACAAAAATGACTGGAGAGGATGATCCAGAGGTATTTTTGACCACATTTGAAAGGACCGCTGAAAGAGAAAAGTGGCCTGAGGAGCAGTGGGCTGGACTGGTGGCTCCTCTGTTAACTGGTGAATCGCAGAAAGCTTACTATGACCTAGAGCCTAACCAAGCAAAAGACTATGTGATGCTAAAAGCTGAAATATTGGCAAGGCTGGGTGTCACCCAGGCTGTCCGGGCTCAGCGTGTGCATAACTGGACTTTCCAGCTTGGAAAACCCCCCAGGTCTCAAATGTATGATCTCATTCACCTGAGCAGAAAGTGGCTACAGCCAGAGACTTTGTCCGCACCAAAGATTGTGGAACGTGTTGTAATGGATCGGTTTTTGAGAGCTCTTCCTACTGCCATCCAAAAGTGGGTAAGCCATGGAGACCCAGAGACGGCCGATGGTCTTGTGGATCGTGTGGAGAAATACTTGGCTACAGAGAACCTGACGGCCTCTTCCAGAGACACTCGGACTTTCCACCCTAAGACCAGACCATCCCCAGGGGCGGATAAGAGGATTCCAAGGGGTGAGGGTGGAGAGAGTGAGAGGGTGGGAGCTCTACCCCAAGTTTGGCGAGAACAGCCTGGGAAATCAGCGGCTCAAGAGGCGGCAAGAAGGATCGTTTGCTACCGCTGCCAGCAAGCGGGACATATTGCAGCCAATTGCCCGGTTGTGGAGGAACCCATGCAGTGTGACTTTGACGGGCAGACGTCAGTCGCTGTGTGCGACAGTCGCATGCACTGCCATTCGAGGAACTGAGAAACATTTATGCAAAATGTGTGTTAATGGTAGAAATGTTGTGGTATTGCTGGATTCAGGTAGCCTTGTGACCCTGATAAAGGCTGAGTTAGTTAAAACAGAGGTCTCTGGGAATAGCAAGGTAGCTGTTATTTGTGTGCATGGGGACACCCGAGAGTATCCAGTGACTACAGTGTGTTTCGAGACCCCCAAAGGTACCCTCTCTCATCCAGTGGGCTTAGTATCTCAGTTACCGCATGACGCCATTGTGGGAAGGGATTTTCCGAAGTTCTGGGAACTGTGGGATGATCCTGAGCCCCTCACTGGTGCCCCTATGTACCAGGAATGTGATAGCCAGAACTCCCCTGAGAGTGGTGAGGACTCTCCGGAATTTCCCTTATCAGTATTGGCAGGGGAGACTCAAGAAACTGGAGAGGAGCCCACCTCCTCAGACGAAAACCTACCGTCTGTGGAGTTTTCTGATCTTGAGGTTCACAGGGAAAACTTTGCCACAGAACAGTTGAAAGACCCCGCCCTAATAAAGGCACGGGAAAACGTAGTGAAAATAGATGGCGAGTTAGTGAACCCAGATAATACCTGCACTTACCCATACTTCAGCGTAGAGAAGGACCTACTGTATCGGGTGGCAAAAAGGGCAGAAGAAACCGTTGAGCAGCTTGTGGTGCCCAAACCTTACAGGAAGTTGGTGTTGGAGTTGGCCCATGGGCACATTCTTGGAGGTCATCTGGGGACAGAGAAAACCCGAGAGAGGGTATTACAGAGATTCTATTGGCCGGGGGTGATGAAGGACGTAGAAAATTATTGTTCCTCCTGCCCTGTGTGTCAGAGGTTGGCCCCGATGCCACATTTCCGTAGCCCGCTGGTCCCTCTACCCATCATTGAGGTCCCGTTTGAGAGGATCGCCATGGATTTGGTAGGTCCTATAATCAAGTCCGCTAGGGGGCACCAGTACATATTAGTTATAATGGACTATGCCACCCGTTATCCAGAAGCGATCCCTCTCCGAAATACCTCGGCCAAAACCATAGCCAAAGAGCTATCTCTTGTTTTTAGCCGGGTGGGTATTTGTAAAGAACTGCTTACGGACCAAGGTACACCCTTTATGTCCCGGGTTATGAAAGAGCTGTGTAAATTGTTCAAAGTGACGCAATTGCGTATGTCTGTGTATCACCCCCAAACCGATGGGCTGGTTGAAAGATTCAACAAAACCCTAAAACAAATGTTGAAGAAAGTGGTGGATAGAGATGGAAAGGATTGGGACTGTTTACTTCCTTATTTGATGTTTGCTATTAGGGAGGTGCCCCAATCCTCTACGGGATTCTCCCCCTTTGAGTTACTGTATGGGAGACACCCAAGAGGGCTGTTGGATATTGCCAAGGAAACTTGGGAAAGTGAGAGTTCTCCCCACAGGAGTGTGATTGAGCATGTCGCCCTGATGCAAGATCGAATTGCACAGGTAATGCCCATCGTGAAGGAACATTTGGCCCAAGCGCAGTTGGCACAGCAGAGAGTGTACAACCGTGGAGCCAAGACCCGTACCTTTTCCCCGGGGGATAGGATATTGGTACTTGTCCCTACGGTTGAAAGTAAATTCCTTGCCAAATGGCAAGGCCCCTACGAGATAATGGAAAAAGTGAGCGAAGTGAATTACAAGGTCAGACAACCAGGAAGGCGAAAGCCCGAACAGATCTATCACGTTAATCTGTTGAAAGCCTGGAGGGATAGAGAGTCCCTAGTCGCAGACACTTGGTCACCAGCTCAAACTGGTTGCGTGATTCCTGAGGTTGGAATAGCAGCCACCTTGTCACAACCCCAACAACAGGAGGTTAAGGAGTTTGTGCTTCGCAACAAGGAGGTATTCTCTGAGCTGCCGGGACAAACATCTGGGGTAGAGCATGACATCATTACCCCGCCCGGTGAAAGGGTGAAGTTAAAACCCTATCGGATCCCAGAGGCTCGACGGGAGGCAATACGGGAGGAAGTACAGAAAATGCTGAACTTAGGGGTGATAGAGGAGTCCCAAAGTGATTGGTCTAGTCCCATCGTGTTGGTGCCTAAACCGGATGGGAGCTGGCGATTTTGTAACGATTTTCGTCAGTTGAACAAAGTTACAAAATTTGACACCTACCCCATGCCACGTATAGATGAGTTGATCGACCGGCTGGGAACAGCCCGATACATGACGACTCTTGACCTCACAAAAGGGTATTGGCAAATGCCCCTGGCCAAGTCGGCCAAAGAGAAAACCGCATTTGTAACCCCAGACGGGGCGTTCCAATATAAAAGAATGCCGTTCGGGTTACAGAATGCGCCGGCCACATTCCAGCGGAAAATGGACCAGATGCTGAGGCCCCATCGGAAGTATGCTGCGGCTTACCTGGATGACGTAATTGTCCATAGCACAGATTGGGCCTCACATCTGCCAAAAGTGCAAGCAGTCCTGGACTCTGTTCGGGAAGCGGGGTTTACGGCTAACCCCAAGAAGTGTACCATTGGGTAGGAGGAGGCCAAATATCTTGGGTACACCATTGGGAGGGGAGTAATAAAACCCCAACTCAACAAAGTCGAGGCCATCCAGAGTTGGCCACGTCCCAACAGCAAGAAGCAGGTACGAGCCTTTCTGGGAATCGCTGGGTATTATCGGCGATTCATTCCCCACTTTGCTTCTAAGGCTGTGCCCCTAACCAACCTGACGAAGGGGAAAGGGTCGGTCATGATTAAATGGACCCCCGAGGCTGAGGCAGCATTCCAATTCTTGAAACAAGCCTTATGTAGCCAGCCAGTGTTGTACTCACCCGACTTCTCTAAAGACTTTGTCGTACAAAGTGATGCGTCAGATGTGGGGTTAGGAGCAGTATTGTCCCAGGTCTGGAACGGGGAAGAGCACCCAGTCATTTACCTCAGCAGGAAATTGAAGTCCCATGAGGTAAATTACGCCACCGTTGAAAAGGAGTGTTTAGCGGTGAAGTGGGCTCTAGATTCCCTTCGGTACTACCTGCTAGGTAGGCACTTTGACATGGTTACGGATCACGCTCCGTTAAAGTGGATGGCTCAAAACAAGGAAACAAATAGAAGAGTGAATAGGTGGTTCCTGGCCCTCCAGGAATTCAACTTCACAGTAAAGCATCGCCCTGGCGTTCAAATGGGGAATGTGGATGCTTTGTCTCGAGTACATGAATGCCTGATTGCTGGTGTTCCAACCCCGAGGTTAAAACAAGAGGGGGGGGTATGTGACAGCAGGAAGGTAAAGTCACCTGGTTGCATCCAGGGGGGTAGATATATTTCGCCCAGATTCAGGCTTTACGCTGACTTATACAACTAGGTGGAGAGTTGTATAGGCCCAGCTAAGGCTAGTGGGCTCATGGATGACTCATACCTCTAGGGAGAGTGTGGGGCGTCGTGCAGACAGAGATGAGGAGACCAGCTGAACCTTGTCAGCTCATTTAGGCCTCTATAAGAACTCCCAGCTTCATTAGATGTTAGCTCATGCCTGGAACCAGACCTGTGTGGACTGTCTAGGGAGAGTGAACCCCTGTGCGGTGAGGCAAAGCCTGTGTGGCTATTTGTTTGGACTTTTACTAAACCAGGGACTTAGGGACTAGGACAGCACTAGGCTGATCCCAGTTGTTAGTTAGGAAACCTGTATGTTTAGTCAGAGGTCAACTTGACCAGGATTTATTTTGGTTATGTTTCTTTTGCTTTGCTGTGTTTTGTCACTGTAAATAGAAAATAAACCGCACCTTTTTGATTTTGAAAACCACAACCTCCGTTTGCTGGGCCTGTTTTGTGTGGGGAGCCCATCCCGGGGGTCACACACACCCGCTGCCGAGCTAACCCCCTCACACCTGGGTTCACACTTGTGCAATGTGGGAACCAGCGTGGTTACATCGCCGGTTCTTGCATCGCATCTCTCCTGAAGGCAGTTCACACTGTCCTCTGCAAACCACTGCGGGTGTCAATACATTGCTAATGACACCCCCAGATCAGTTCACAGTGCGAACTGTAAACTTGCACAGGAATCGTATCGCATAGGTGAAAACACCCATGCGATCCGATTCCAGTGCAGGACAAAAAAAGTCCCTGCACTATTTTCGTGCGAATCCAATGCGGGTTCAGCCATACAACTGTATGGCTGAACTTGCATTGCACAGACATCGCATGTCGGTGCGAATCACATGCGATGTCTGTATTTGCACTAGTCAAAACCTGGGCTCAATTTCTCTGGCTTCAAGCCTTGAAAAACATACCAAATACATCTGAAAGTAGGTTGCATTTGCCCAGCCACACAAATCCCCCTTGTGCTTATGCAACTACCTGAATGTTCTACTTGATTGTGCATGGGTTTTCTCTTTAAGCACTAAATTTTTTTGAGATGCAAGCCACCAAGTGTCCACAAAAGGTTAACAAACTTCCCATCACTCTGGAAGTAGGGGAGCACCTTAATTCAGAGGAAGACTAAGGATTTGGCAGAATTTGAGTTTCAGGAATTGCAGGTGTACAGGGAGGCCAGATTGGAAGGTCTTGACATGGAAGCCTTGACATGGAAGTCATGGGAAAAGAGAAATTAAAGGGTTCCTAACAGAGAGGGAGAAGATTTTGCAGTATTTTCCAAGGTTTCTTCCAGCGAGGAAGTGGGTCCGAAGAGACACTGCCCCTTGAAGGCCATGTGAATAAAAAGTAGGATTTTTAAAACAGCTTACCTGTAAAATCCTTTTCTTGGAGTACATCACGGGACACAGAGCGGCATAGTCATTACTATGTGGGTTATATAGAATTACCTTCAGGTGCTGGCACTGGCAACTTCCAAAACAGGAAGTACCCTCCCCTATATAAGCCCCTCCCATCCGGGAGCACCTCAGTTTTGTAGCAAAGCAATACGTGTCCCCAAAAGAGGGGTGGGAGCTCTGTGTCCCGTGATGTACTCCAAGAAAAGGATTTTACAGGTAAGCTGTTTTAAAAATCCTACTTTCTTGTTCATACATCACGGGACACAGAGCGGCATAGTCATTACTATGTGGGACGTCCCAAAGCAATGCCAAATGAGGGGGGGGATACACCATACATAAGCTGGGCGCCATCAGGCATGAGGATCTTTTGCGGCCTGCAACACACTGCGCCCAAAGGCGACATCCTCCTGACTTCTAACGTCCACCTGGTAGAACCTAGTAAACGTGTGTACTGAAGACCATGTTGCGGCCTTACAAATTTGAGCCAGGGAGGCCTGGTGATGCGCTGCCCATGAAGTTCCAACTGCTCTCGTGGAGTGCGCCCTAACTTTGAACGGAGGCGGTCTACTTCTCAAGCCATAGGCTTGTATTATAACCTGTCGAATCCACTTGGCTAAAGTAGATTTTGATGCTGCCTGACCCTTTCTGGGGCCTTCCGGCAGAACAAACAAAGAATCCGTTCTACGAATCTGAGCAGTGGCCTTTAGATAAGCTTTAACTGCTCTTACTACCTTCAAAGAATGCAATAACTTTTCCTCTACCGAGCTCGGTTTGGGGAAAAAGAAGGAAGAACCACATCCTGGTTCAAGTGAAACCTCGATACCACCTTAGGAAGAAAGGCTGGGTGAGGACGTAATACTACTCTGTCCTCATGAATAACCAGACATGGCTCTTTACAGGACATGGCGGCTAATTCCGACACTCTTCTAGCCGAGCATATGGCTACTAAAAATATCAATTTTCTGGTGAGTAGAACCAAGGAAATGTGCCGCAAAGGTTCAAATGGCTGCTTCTGCAGAACCGACAGAACCAAATTTAGATCCCATGGACATATGGGAGCTTTAATCGGTGGAATAATACGAGTCACCCCTTGCATAAAGGATTTGACAAGTGAATGCATAGCCAGGGGCCTTTGAAATAGTATTGATAAGGCCGAAACCTGACCCCTGATAGTACTTAAGGCAAACTTCCTGTCTACAGCCCACTGTAGGAAGTCCAGAATTCTGCCTATAACGTACTTACGTGGATGCCACTTTCTGGCCTCGCACCAAGTGATGTACGCCTTCCAAACTCTATAGTAGATTTGCCTGGATACAGGCTTCCTGGCATTGATTATAGTTGATACCACAGAGTTAGAGAGACCTCTCTTCTTTAGGATGTGGGATTCAATAGCCAGGCCGTTAAACTTAGAGTTAGTAAGGAAGGGTGGTATATCGGCCCTTGCGAAAGCAGGTCCGGACGACGTGGAAGGGTCCAAGGACTCCCCACAGACATTTTGATGATCTCCGCGTACCAGGCCCTTCGGGGCCACGCTAGAGCCACCAAGATCACCGGCTTCTTTTCCAACCTGACTCTGCGAAGGAGTCGAGGCAACAATTGTAGCGGAGGGAATGCATATATCAGTCTGAACTGATTCCAAGGGAACACCAGAGCATCCGAGCCGCAAGCGAGGGGATCCCTTGTCCGGGAGACAAATCTGTCCACCTTTGCGTTGAATCTGGATGCTAGCAGATCTACATCCGGTGTTCCCCACCGCTGACATATTGCTCGGAAGACCTCGGGATGAAGGGACCATTCCCCTGGGCATAATTGTTGGCGACTTAGAAAGTCCGCCTTCCAATTCTCCACCCCTGGAATGAAGACAGCCGACATACATGGGACATGCTTTTCTGCCCATTCCAGGATGTGACTTACTTCCCTCTGGGCTGCACAACTCCTGGTGCCTCCCTGATGATTGATATATGCCACTGCTGTGGCATTGTCTGATTGAATTCTGACAGGGGACCCTTGGAGTCTGGATGCCCAGGCTACTAGGGTATACCGGGCTGCTCGTATCTGTAAGAGATTGATGGGCAGGGTTTTTACTACATTTGACCATCTGCCCTGGAGAGACCATTGCTCCAGTACTGCCCCCCAGCCTATAAGGCTGGCATCTGTAGTGACCACCTTCCAGGATATCGGACTGAAGGGTTTTCCCTTCTGGAGATTCTGGGGGATCAACCACCAGCAGAGACTCTTCCGAACGGAAGGGGACAAAGCCATCGGGAAGTCTAGAGCCTGAATTTTTCCGTTCCAGGCTGACAATATGGCCCTCTGTAAATTCCTTGAGTGGATTTGGGCGTATGGCACAGCTTCGAATGATGCTACCATCTTTCCTAGCAGCCTCATGCACAGGCATATGGACGGCTGTCTTTTTGCACAAAGTAGGCGGACCAAGTCCCTCAAAGAGGATACTTTGTCTTGAGGTAGGAAAATCCTCCTCTGGTCTGAATCCAGCCGTAGCCCTAGATATACCAGGTTTTTCACTGGCTGTAGGGCTGACTTGTCCAGGTTGATGACCCAACCGTGAGATTCTAGATACTTGATTGTATCGACAATTACCACTTCTAGCTTGGCAACTGAGTGGTCCATCAACAACAGGTCGTCTAGGTATGCCATTATCGTTACACCTCGTGTTCTTAGATCGGCCAACAGTGGGGCCAGAATTTTTGTGAACACTCGTGGTGCTGTGGCCAGACCGAATGGTAAGGCTCTGAACTGAAAATGGCGCCCTTCTACTGCAAAGCGTAGAAATTTTTGATGACCTGGAAAGATGGGAACATGCAAGTAAGCATCTTTGATGTCGATCAAGGCTAACCATTCCTCCCCCTGTAGGGCAGCGGTGACCGATCGGATCGACTCCATCCGGAAGGACCGGACGTTTAGAAATTTGTTTAGACTCTTTAGGTCCAATATGGGTCTTATGTCCCCGTTTGGTTTCGGGACTGTGAAAAGGTTTGAGTAGAAACTCAACCCCCACTCTTCCATAGGAACCTCCATAATTACTCCTTGGAGCAATAGTTGTTCTAACGCCACTAGGAGACACCTTCTTTTCAGAGGGTCTTTTGGCATGCCTGACCACATAAAATGGGAAGGAGGAGACTCTTTTAACTCCAACTTGTATCCCCGAGTTACTGCGGAGAGCACCCATCTGTCTTTGTCTCCCGCCAGGTCTCTGTGAACAACTGAAGTCTTCCCCCCACCCGTTTGAGTGGGGGCAGCCCTTCATAGGCTTAAAGTGGAGCTCCACCCTAAATAGCAACTTTTGCTATTTGGAACCCTCCCCCCCTCCGGTGTCACAATTGACACCTTTCAGGGGGGAGGGGGGTGAAGATACCTGTCTAAGACAGGTATTTTCACCCACATCCGGGAGTCCTGTCTCCGGGAATCTGCGGGAGTTACGTCACTTCCCGCAGACTTCCCTTGGTGTTCTGGGAGACACTCGGCTCCCAGAACACAGGAGCACCAATCAGAACGGCGCAGCGCGACTCGCGCATGCGCCGTAGGGAACCGGGCATGAAGCCGCAGGGCTTCACTTCCTGGTTCCCTCAGCGAGGATGGCGGAGGGAGCAGCAGAGCGACGAGCAGTCGCTCGTCCTCTGCTGCGGACGTCGCTGGACTCCAGGACAGGTAAGTGTCCAAATATTAAAAGCCAGCAGCTGCTGTAGCTGTAGCTGCTGGCTTTTAATTTTTTTTTTCCGGTGGAGCAACCCCTTTAACTTGGAGGCTGGTTTAGTACCTCTTCGGATCCAGGGTTTTTTATTACCCTGTGACTGTCCCTGATTTTTACCTCCTGAGTTTGACCGAGGAGGCCGTCGGAACTGCTTAGTAGCAGACGTCCCAGGGATAGGAGAGGTAGTCCTCTTAAAAGATGGACCCCTAGACCTCTTTTTAATTGGTAAGAGAGTACTTTACCACTGGAAATCTTCTGGATATATTTATCCAGGTCTTCGCCAAAAAGGCGTTCTCCATGAAATGGGAAGCTAACTAAGAGCTTCTTACAGGGAGCCTCAGCAGACCAGTTCTTGAGCTACAGAAGCCTACGCATATGTACCAAAGACAGCGTGAGGCGGGAGGCCTGATGGATAGAATCCTTGATGGCGTCAACCGCAAAGCATAATGCTCTAGGCAGATCAGCCAGAGCCTGGGCCTGCTGGTCTGGCAAATCCCTCAGGACCATTTTCATTTGATCCTTTAACCACTTAAGCCCCGGACCATTTCGGGCCATTAGGACCAGGCCTGTTTTTGGGATTCGGCACTGCGCTGCTTTAACTGTAAATTGTGCGGACATGCAATGTTGTACCCAAATGAAATTTGCGTCCTTTTCTTCCCACAAATAGAGCTTTCTTTTAATGGTATTTGATTGCCTCTGCGATTTTTATTTTTTGCGATATAAACAGAAAAAGACCGAAAATTTTGAAAAAAAATGATATTTTCTACTTTTTGTTATAAGAAAAATCGAATAAACTCAATTTTAGTCATACATTTAGGCCAAAATGTATTCAGCCACATGTCTTTAGTAAAAAAAATGTCAATAAGCGTATATTTATTGGTTTGCGCAAAAGTTATAGCGTTTACAAACTAGGGTACATTTTCTGAAATTTACACAGCTTTAAATTTATGACTGCCTATCTCATTTCTTGAGGTGCTAAAATGGCAGGGCAGTACAAAACCCCCCCAAATGACCCCATTTTGGAAAGTAGACACCCGAAGGAAATTGCTGAGAGGCATGTTGAGCCCATTGAATATTTTTTTTTTTTTGTCCCAAGTGATTGAATAATGACAAAAAAAAAAAAAAAAAAAAAAAAATTACAAAAAGTTGTCACTAAATGATATATTGCTCACACATGCCATGGTTATATGTGGAATTGCACCCCAAAATACATTCTGCTGCTTCTCCTGAGTACGGGGATACCACATGTGTGGGACTTTTTAGGAGCCTAGCCACGTACGGGACCCCGGAAACCAAGCACCGCCTTCAGGATTTCTAAGGGCGCAAATTTTTGATTTCACTCCTCACTACCTATCACAGTTTCGAAGGCCATAAAATGCCAAAATAGCACAAAACCACCCCAAATGACCCCATTTTGGAAAGTAGACACCCCAAGCTATTTGCTGAGAGGCATGTTGAGTCCATGGAATATTTTATATTTTGCCACAGGTTGCGGGAATATGACAAACTTTTTTTTTTTTGCACAAAGTTGTCACTAAATGATATATTGCTCACACATGCCAAGGGCATATGTGAAATTACACCCCAAAATACATTCTGCTGCTTCTCCTGAGTACGGGGATACCACATGTGTGGGACTTTTTGGGAGCCTAGCCGCGTACGGGACCCCAAAAACCAAGCACCGCCTTCAAGGTTTCTAAGGGCATAAATTTTTGATTTCGCTCCTCACTACCTATCACAGTTTTGAAGGCCATAAAATGCCAAGATGGCACAAAATCCACCCAAATGACCCCATTTTGGAAAGTAAACACCCCAAGCTATTTGCTGAGAGGCATGTTGAGCCCATTGAATATTTTTTTTTTTTGTCCCAAATGATTGAATAATGACAAAAAGAAAAAAAAAAAATGTACAAAAAGTTGTCACTAAATGATATATTGCTCACACATGCCATGGTTATATGTGAAATTACACCCCAAAATACATTCTGCTGCTTCTCCTGAGTACGGGGATACCACATGTGTGGGACTTTTTGGGAGCCTAGCCGCGTACGGGACCCCAAAAACCAAGCACCGCCTTCAAGGTTTCTAAGGGCATAAATTTTTGATTTCACTCCTCACTACCTATCACAGTTTTGAAGGCCATAAAATGTCAAAATAGCCCAAAACCCCCACAATAAACCCCATTTTGGAAAGTAGACACCCCAAGCTATTTGCTGAGAGGCATGGTGAGTATTTTACAGCTCTCATTTGTTTTTGAAAATTAAGAAAGACATTTTTTTTTCTTTTTCTTTTTCTTTTTTTACATTTTCAAAACTTTGTGACAAAAAGCGAGATCTGCAAAATACTCAACATACCTCTCAGCAAATAGCTTGGGGTGTCTACTTTCCAAAATGGGGTCATTTGGGGGGGTTTTGTGCCATCTGGGCATTCCATGGCCTCCGAAACTGTGATAGGCAGTGAGGAGTGAAATCAAAAATTTACACCCATAGAAATCCTGAAGGCGGTGCTTGGTTTTTGGGGTCCCGTACGCGACTAGGCTCCCAAAAAGTCCCACACATGTGGTATCCCCGTACTCAGGAGAAGCAACAGAATGTATTTTGGGGTGTAATTCCACATATGCCCATGGCATGTTTGAGCAATATATAATTTAGTGACAACTTTTTGTACATTTTTTTTTTTTTTTGGTCATTATTCAATCACTTGGGACAAAAAAAAAAAATATTCAATGGGCTCAACATGCCTCTCAGCAAATAGCTTGAGGTGTCTACTTTACAAAATGGGGTCATTTGGGGGGGGGGGTTTGAACTGTCCTGGCATTTTATGCACAACATTAGGAAGCTTATGTCACACATCATCCACTCTTCTAACCACTTGAAGACAAAGCCCTTTCTGACACTTTTTGTTTACATGAAAAAAATAATTTTTTTGCAAGAAAATTATGTTGAACCCCCAAACATTATATATTTTTTTAAAGCAAAGGCCCTACAGATTAAAATAGTGGGTGTTGCATTTTTTTTTCCACACAGTATTTGCGCAGCGATTTTTCAAACACATTTTTTGGGGGGAAAACACACTTTTTTTATTTTTAATGCACTAAAAAACACTATATTGCCCAAATGTTTGATGAAATAAAAAAGATGATCATAGGCCGAGTACATGGATACCAAACACGACATGCTTTAAAATTGCGCACAAACGCGCAGCGGCGACAAACTACATTCATTTTTAAAAGCATTTAAAAGCCTTTACAGGTTACCACGTTAGATTTACAGAGGAGGTCTACTGCTAAAATGACTGCCCTCGATCTGACCTTCGCGGTGATACCTCACATGCATGATGCAATTGCTGTTTACATATGACGCTAGACCGACGCTTGCGTTCGCCTTTGCGCAAGAGCAGGGGGGGACAGCGGTGCTTTTTTTTTTTTTATTATTTATTTGGCTTTTTTATTTTATTTTTAAACTGTGCCTTCCATATTTTATTTTTTTACCATTTTTATCGTTATCTCAGGGAATGTAAATATCCCCTATGATAGCAATAAGTAGTGACAGGTACTCTTTTTTTGAAAAAAATTGGGGGGTTAGACCCTAGATCTTTCCTCTGCCCTCAAAGCATCTGACCACACCAAGATCGGTGTGATAAAATGCTTTCCCAATGGCGCTTTTTATATCCGGGGGGGGGGGGGGACATTCCCTCCCACTGCTTGTAAAAGCAGTCTAGAGGCTAATTATCTGCTAGAATTGCTTTTACATGAAAGCCGGCTGCTGGCTAAAAAGAATGATACCAAGATGATACCTAAACCCGCAGGCATCATTCTGGTATAAACATTCAAAGTCCAGCAACATACCAGTACGTTGCTGGTCCTTGTTGGACATGTATTGTAATCTTTTTTTTCATACAGCCTATTGGCTGAACGAAAAAAAGAGATTGATTGGTGGGTATGCCCACCATTAGAATACCTCCCTTCATCCACCCACTTCTAATGATGGGCATATATGCCGAAGCATGGGGGCATCCTCCCGCAAAAAAGTTATGCCGCGTACACACGGTCAAGCCTTCGTCGGAATTTCGACCGTATGTACGCGGCATAAAAGGTTATGCCGCGTACACACGGTCGGACTTTTCCACGGGCAAGCCTCCGTTGGAATTTCGACCGTATATACGCGGCATTAGGAGCAAAATCGCTCCTCCGCCCCTGCTGCCCCCATGCTTCGGCATATATGCTCTTTTTTTTAACTGTGGTGGTGAAATCACCTCCTACAGCGTTGGAGTCACGGCTGTCAAGATAAATAGATCCGCGCTGCAACTGAATGGCGTACCTGCTAAGCAAATGGTGGTTAACATTAAAACAAAGTAACATTACAGTACAACAGTAAGACCTTACCATGCCATACCTGCAAAGCAAATACCAAAACAAAACCTAGTAAAAAATAAAAAAATGTTTTAACGCAACCTGTGCCTAAAATATATATATGCCGAAGCATGGGGGCATCCTCCCGCAAAAAAGTTATGCCGCGTACACACGGTCGGAATTTTCCACGGGCAGGCCTCCGTCGGAATTTTGACCGTATGTACGCGGCATTAGGAGCAAAATCGCTCCTCCGCCCCTGCTGCCCCCATGCTTCGGCATATATGCTATTTTTTTTAACTGTGGTGTCACGGCTTTATGTATCGTGGGAGCAAACGCTGTTGCTGTCAAGATAAATAATTCCGCGCTGCAGTTGAATGGCGCACCTGAAAACAAAAAATTACATACCTGAAAAGCAAGCATGATAAAACGTTGCAGAATAGAATACAGTAAAAAAGAGCAGAACAATAGAGAGAAAATAGAGAGAGAGAGAGAACAATAAAACGACAACTATTTTTGGTTTTTTTATACGGTTGCTATGGATTGGTTGCCATGGACAGTTGCTATGGACTGGATGCTATGGATAGTTGCTATGGATGGTTGCTATGGACAGTTGCTATGGACTGGTTGCAATGGATGGTTGCTATGGACAGTTGCTATAGACTGGTTGCTATGGACGGTTGCTATGGACTGGTTGCTATGGACGTTTGCTATGGACTGGTTGATATGGATCAGGCCTGTCTCTGCGAACGCTGCAGTTATGTGTGTTGTGTTTGGTAAGTGACAGTGATCGATCGATACTGCACTTGGGTGGGCTGGGCTGGGCTGGGCGGAGGGGCTAAACGCAGGCGCTAGCAGGTATCTGGGCTGATCCCGCTAACACTGCGTTTTTGGGAACCCTAAACCGCTGGGGATGCTAGTATAGATCTGATCAGATACTATACCACTAAGGGGGGTGTATGCTTTGCGCGTGGGTGTTAGCGTTACTGGCACTAACCTAACACTGCCTGGGGCGACGCAGACCCTCTCTGGCGCTAAAACCTAATTGATCTCACCCGCCGGGCGATCAGGGGGGTTAAACCTTTATTGGGTTATATACGGCGGGTGCCCTGATGCTATAAAAAGCAAACTAATCAACCGGCGTCACCCGTAACCTTTATATGGTGATCACTGGTGAAAGGGTTAACTAGGGGCAATCAGGGGGTTAAAACCTTTATTAGGTTAAATATGGGGGTACCTGACACTATATAAAAACCTGACGGGTAACCTAAATAACTAAATAACTTACTGGCTAACCAGTGACGCTTATACGGCGATCACTGGTGAAAGGGTTAACTCTAGGGGCAATCAGGGGGTTAAAATAATATATGGGGGTACCTGACACTAATAAAAACCTGCGGCGAACCTAAAAAAAAATAACTAATAATCTAAAACACCAGCGACACGAATACAGCGATCGGAAAAACAATCGCTTAGTGACGCTGAAGTTAGGGGGTGAAAGGGTTACCTGGGGGGTGATCAAGGGGTTAAACCTTTATTAGGGGGGGTTAGGGGGCTACCCTGGACCTAAAGGGGCCTAATCCTAACTGCCCTGCAACTTTTTACAATCACAGATGACACTAAATGCAGTGATCAGTAAAATAAATGATCACTGCAATCAGTGACACTGTGATTGTAGGCTTTGGGGTGACCTGGGGGGTGATCTGGGGGTGACTGGGGGGTGATTTGTGTGCCTATGTGTACCTACGTGTCAGTGGACTGTTGGTGCACTAACCTGCTTCTTCTCTGCTCGGCGCCGGGAACGAAAAGACCGCAGCGAGGGAGATGACATCACTTCCTCCAGCCTTGTTTACATCACATGGCGGAGGAAGCATTTTCATTGGCCGGGAGCGATCGCGAGGGGGGGGGGGGGGCGGAATCGAGCGGCCGCCCCCTCATGCCTGATCGCTCCCGAACACTTAACGGCCGCTCACTGCAGTGAAGGGGGGTCCGGATGGACCCCCCAACTGCACAAAGGCGATCACGTAGATCTACGTGATTCTGCCTGTCCGTGCCATTCTGCCGACGTAAATCGGCGGTGGGCGGTCGTTAAGTGGTTAAAGCTTGGCAGACCCCAATAGCTGCCATAATAAAGACTCCAATTTTTTATCTACTGGATCTTTGAACATTTGAACATTATCTACTGGACATGTCAGTGATTTGTTCACAGAAGAAATGGCTGCGTCCACCGTAGGAACATTCCATCTCTGGGTGAATTTTTCCTCCATGGGATAGATCACCGGAAATTTCTTAGGCGGAACAAATAGTTTATCAGGATGTTCCCAGTCCTGGTATATAAGTCCTTCCAATAATGGATGAATTGGAAAGGAGCAATTAATCTGGGGAGCTTTTAGCGACCCCAATGAGGAGACAGCAGTAGTTGATGGTTCAACAAGAGGCATTTTAAATGCAGATCGAACCATGTCAGTTAGGGTCTGGACCCACAATCTTTCAGTCTGTGATGCTGAAAATGGTTCATCTACTGTCGATTCCTCAAAAACAGAGTTAACCTCCTCCTGATCCCCTTCAGGTAGGTCAGTCCCTTCCTGGGACTGTTGCTCTGCCAACAGGCACTCTAATGGAGGGGATGGAGATCTGGCGCGCTTTCTTTCCTGTAGAGAAGAAGCGATCAATGCTGCCAATCTCTGCCCCAATCCCTCCAGAGTTGAGGCAAAAACCTCCTCTGTTATATATGCAGGAGCAGGTGGACTGAGGACAGCCGCAGTACCTGGCACTCCCGGGGGTTCCTTATGGGTATTAACCTCTGATTTCTCAGGGGAGGAAGGTGCAGATGACTGCTCCAGATCCTCAGAGCCCGATGGAGACCCCCTACACTTCCTGAGAGGTATATCTCGGAGTTTTTTAGGTGGCATATTTCTTAGTTCAAAGCTGAGGTATTCCAGCCGCAATACACCCCTTTACTGAAATAGTCTAATGCAATTTGCTGCTATGTACATCAGTGGGTGTCTACTAATGCGTCTTTCTGGGGATGCCTGTATCAACCGCCCGCTGTAAGCCCCTATACCATGCTACCAGCTCCTTTTCATGCTCTGTGTCCATAGCAAGCAGCGTGGACTGAGTCCTTTTATCTTGCTGGGACGCCCGCAGATGCGCCGAAGCGCTGGGCGCACAGAGCGCGTCATCCGCCAGGCTCCGCCCCCTTTTTTGAAGCTAAATCTATAAAAAGAAAGCGTGTGTGCGCGCGCGCGCATGCACGTGTGTGCTCTTGGCGCCATGTAGGGAGAGGAGCCAGGGTCCCTGTTTCACCAGGACTCGGGGATGGAAGGAAACTACTTGGCAGCATGACAGAGGAATGCAGCTTCCCTGATAGAGAGCTCAGTCATCTGCCTGGACTTTCACCATGGAAGGAATAGTCCCAAGAAAAAAAGACATTCCACAGCGGCCTCTAGTGGACAAACACAGGTACCGCACTTTTGTCCTTTTTTTTTTAAAACCTCCTTTATGAAAAACATTTCTAGGTTTACAGTTTTTAAAACTTCCTTTATGAAAAGACATTTCTAGGATTTCTTAGGCATATACAGCTATTAGCGGGAATACCTTTAGGTAACAGGCAGAAAGACATATTAGGCTTGGGGGTCCCCTCAATAGAACCAAGTTCCTGAGGGGCCCCCACTTACCTTTTCCCCGCCGCAGGACTTTGTTTGGTCCACAGAAGCCCAAACTTCACCTCTCACGGCAGGCATTGTACTAGACCTTCAGGGACCGGGTTCCCAAGGATTCCACTCCCCTGGACCTGTATAGCACCCTGCACAGATAGCCTCTTGGTTTTGGGTATGACCAGAGCTCTGGATCCCAGGGTCCAGCCCTCCTAAGAGAGGCATTACAGGCAAAACCCTGCTCTTCTCTGCAAGGCCCGGGTACCGACCGTTTAGCTATGAAGCTTTTTTGGTCGGATCCGGAATAGCTTGCTAAGGCCCAGAGAACCTGTACACAAGCCCAGATGAATACATGTTAACCTTGGCCAACACCTTAGACACTGGCAAAAAACTGAGGTGCTCCCGGATGGGAGGGGCTTATATGCCAGCACCTGAAGGTAATTCTATATAACCCACATAGTAATGACTATGCCGCTCTGTGTCCCGTGATGTATGAACAAGAAATAGGATTTTTTGTACTCACCGTAAAATCCTTTTCTCTGTCATCCATGGACGGACACAGCTCCTTAATTCTTGACAGTTGGGTTATATTCCTGTTCTATAGGAGAGGGGTGGGTGCTGTGTCCATCCATGGACGACAGAGAAAAGGATTTTACGGTGAGTACAAAAAATCCTATTTTCTCTTTTCGTCCATGGATGGACACCGCTCCTTAATTCTTGACAGTTGGGACGTCCCAAAGCAGTGTAAAAAAAACGAGGGGTGGGAACAGCAATCAAAAAAACAATTTCACCCCAAACAAGCAGAGCTCCTCAACGGAGGAGTTACAACCTCAAACAGCCGTCTGCAAAACTTTGTGGCCGAAGCTAGCATCCAAAGATGCACTCACATAAACTTTGTAAAATTTTGAGAAAGTGTGAACGGACGACCAGGTCGCCACCTTACACACTTGTGATACAGACGCTTGATGTCGGAAAGCTCAAGAGGCAGCAATAGCCCTGGTCGAATGCGCCGTGACAGGAAAGGGAGGCGCCCACCCCTTAAGGGCACAGGCCTGGATGACGGTCTGCCTGATCCACCGAGAAATGGTGGCTGACGAAGCTGCCAGGCCCTTCTGCGGACCAGACACCGACACAAACAGTGAGTCAGACCTACGGAATGGAGCCGTAGCAGACAGGTACACCCGCAAGGCACGTACCACGTCTAAAGGATGCAGCGCAACCTTCTTGGAATGCGATGGCCGAGGACACAAGGATGGAAGTACAATGTCCTCATTCAGGTGAAAGGCCAAAACCACCTTCGGAAGGAAGGAAGGCTGCGGGCGTAGCACCGCTTTATCCTTATGGAGGACCAAATATGGGGACTTGCAAGACAAGGCCGCCAATTGAGAAACCCTCCTGACGGATGTGATGGCTACCAGCAAGGCCACCTTCTGAGAAAGCGTCAAAAGAGGAATTTCCCTGATGTCCTCAAAAGGAGGTTTCTGAAGCGCCGAAAGCACCAGATTCAAATCCCACAGAGGTAGTGGTGGTCGCACCAGAGGAGCCACATGTGGGACGCCTTGCACAATCGTACTCACCAGTGAATGAGCCGCCAGGGGTCGCTGAAAGAAAACAGCTAAGCCTGAAATCTGCCCCTTAATGGTGCAAGTTTCTGATCCACTCCACGCTGTAAAAACAGCAGGATCCTGGAAACCGAATAAGCCCGTGGATGCCACTCCATCTCCTCACACATAGAGATGTAGGCTCTCCACGTGCGATTGTAGATCTTCCTAGAAGAAGACTTCCGTGCCCTCAACATGGTTGAAATGACCGAATCCAACAGGCCTTGGTCCCTTAGTACCTGGCTTTCAATAGCCATGCCGTTAAAGCCAGCGACTGTAAAGCAGGATGAAGAATGGGACCTTGCGAGAGAAGGTCCTACCGCATTGGCAGTCGCCAGGGTACATCCCCCACCAAGCACACAAGGTCGGTGTACCAGGGACGCCTGGGCCAATCTGGGGTGATTAGAATCACCGGAATTCCCTCGGTCTCTACTCTGCGGAGCAGACGAGGAAGCAACTTCAGTGGGGGAAAGGCATAAATTAGCCGATACTGACCCCACAGGGCCACCAACGCGTCTGACGCGTCTGCCCAGGGATCTCTGGACCTGGCCACGAACCTCGACACCTTGTGATTGAGTCGATAAGCCAGGAGATCCACGTCTGGGGTGCCCCATCTCCAGCAAAGGAGTTGAAAAACCTCCGGATGTAACAACCATTCCCCTTGGTCCAGCATCTGGCGACTCAGATAGTCCACCTGCCAGTTTTCCACGCCCGGAATCTAAACTGCTGATAGGGCCGGCACGCTCCTTTCCGCCCACCACAGGATGTGAGCGACCTCCGACGCTGCAGCCAAGCTTCTTCTTCCTCCTTGATGGTTGACGTTTGCCACAGCCGTGGCGTTGTCTGACTGGATCCTGACTGAACGCCCTCTTAGCCTCTGTGACCACTTGGAGAGGCACACCCTGATCGCCCGGAGTTCCAGGACATTGATCGGCAGTTGGGATTCGTTCGGAGTCCAGCGGCCCTGGGCCGCCTGAACCCCCCAGACTCCCCCCCAACTGGTCAGGCTGGTGTCCGTCGTGATCACAGTCCAATGAAAGGGGAGGAACGACTTCCCGGACCGAAGAGCCGGGGATCCCAGCCACCAACTCCGAGAGGTCCTGACAAGAGGACTTATCTGAATGTAACGATCCAGAGACAACAGAGATTTGTTCCATTTGGAGAGAATCTCCTTCTGCAAGACTCGAGTATGGAATTGAGCATATGGTACTGCTTCAAAAGAGGCTACCATGAGGCCCAGGACTCGCATGCAAAAACGGAAAGACGACCATTTGCGGGATGTCAACAACTTCACCGCAGTCTGGAGTGTCTGCAACTTTTCCAAAGGAAGAAAGACTCTGGCCTCCGAGGAGTACAGAATCAACCCCAGGTACTCTAGGCGCTGGGTCGGTACTAACACCGACTTCTGGAGGTTCAGTATCCAACCAAACTCCCGGAGGGTCTGACTGGCTATAGACACGTCCTCCTCTAATTCTGAGCTTGAAGCAGCTCTCAGAAGAAGGACGTCCAAGTAGCCCACGATAGCAATGCCACGCTGTTTTAGCAAAGCTAGAATCGGGGCGAGCACCTTGGTGAAAACTCTTGGTGCCGACGCTAGGCCAAAGGGAAGGGCCACAAATTGATAGTGGTCTTTGCCGATCGCAAAGCACAGGAACCTCTGATGCCTGACGCAAATGGGGACATGCAAGTATGCGTCCCTGATATCCAAGGACGCCAGGAAGTCCCCCGGATGGAGCGTAGCAACCACCGAACGAATAGATTCCATCCGGAACTTTTGAATCTTTATAAAGGCATTGAGGGCCTTGAGGTCCAAGATTGGACGGACTTCGTCCTTCTTTGGGACCACAAACAGATTTGAGTAGAAACCCTGAAACCTGTCCTGCGGTGGTACGGGTATGATTACCCCGCACCTCAACAAGTCTTGCACTGCCCCCTGCAGGGCAGTCCGACGAGCAGGAAGGAGAGGCAGATTTGAGGGAAAGAATCTGTTTGGTGGACAAGAAAAAAAACTATCTTGTACCCCGAAGTGACCACCTCGCAGACCCACTGGTCAGAGAGCAGGGAAGTCCACTAAACTGCAAACCCGCGAAGCCGTCCCCCCACCCAGGAGTCGGGCGGGGGCAAAACTTCATGCGGTAGCAGGCTTGTTTGCTGGCTTGTTGGGCTTGCGCACCCAGGGACGCTTCTGTCCCCCAGCTGGACCTTTGTCCGATTGGGAGGGTCTGCCAGCAGGTCCTGACTGACGAAAATACCGCTTCTGTGTGGGAAAGGAGGGCCCTGGCTTACGGCGCAGCTCCTTCCCTTTAGTAGACTGAGGGAGAAGTGTGCTCTTACCTCCAGTGACATCCTTAATGATGTCGTCCAGTGAGGCACCAAAAAGCCTCCCACCTTTAAAAGACAAATCTGCCAGGGTTCTCTTGGAAGCTTGGTCAGCGGACCAGCATTTCAGCCATATCAGGCGGCGCAATACCACCGCAGATGCGGAGGCCCTGGAGATTAAAGGGGCCGCATCTAGGGTTGCATCATGAACGTAAACAAGTCCCTGTACCAACTGTTCGGCCAGTGACACGCATTCTGGAGGGAGCTGATGCTCCTCCACAGTCCGGTGCAATATTTTAGCCCACTCAGTGAGTGTCTGGGACACCAAGGTAGCAGCCAATATAGGCCGCAATGCTGACCCCAGCATGGTTAACATGGAGCATTGCGGCCTATATTGGCTGCTACCTTGGTGTCCCAGACACTCACTGAGTGGGCCGCTTCAAACCTATCAGTATGGTCCTTAAATGCATGGGTCCCCTCCACCGGGATAGTGGTTACTTTATTTAACCGAGAGACCGGCAGATCAAGGACCGGAGGAGAAGCCCATTTTTTCAAAAGGCTCTCTTCAAATGGGTAATGGACCGCCATGCGCTGAGGGACCGCAAAGGACCTCTGCGGCCGTTCCCATTCCTTATCTATGAACTTGTCAAAGAAATCAACATAAGGAAAAACCTTAACAGAGCGGGTCGGTTTGTGCGACCCAAAAGGGACAGACCCTGCAGTGGAAGTCCCAGCTGTACCTTCTAGCTTGAGAGTGTCCCTCACAGAATTGATAAGTGCACTCACAAGTGCCCTGTCTTGAGCTGACCCGGACGAGGGGTCCTCCTCACTGGGAAGGTCCGGGTCCGCCTCTTCTGACACACCAGAACCAGGGTCCTGAGCCGCAGCCAGGCCCTAGTACGAGTCAGAACATTCCACAGGCAATGGCGCTTAGTACCCCCCTTACGCCCGCATGCCGCTTCCACCCTGGCAACAATCGACTCCAGGACTGCCGACAAAGCGTCCATGGGAACCGCAGGTGCAGGGGCACGGGTTGCTGCCTCTGGAATGTTTGGGGAAAAAACGCCAGCTTCTGACTCCATATTGCCCGCTGACAGCCCTTAGGGACTTAGTCAAGACACCTGACACAAATATTGTCCACCCTCCTTGCTGCACTGACTGGGGGGGGGGGGTTACCCGGGGAACTCACCACCCAGTAAGACACTGTTCAGCGCCGCTGCCCGCTCTACATCCACACACAGCGTGTGACTGAGGAACTCTGAGGTAAACTGCGCTGTTCGCGCTGTTCAGGAAGCCAGCCAGCACTAGAGGCCAAAACCCACTCCAAAATGGTCACCGGGTACCTCAGAGAAAAGCACGCGGACCACAAGAAAATGGCCGCCCGCAATGCAGACCTGCGTCACAGCGCGGCCACGGCAAAATGGCCGCCAATGGGATTTTTCAATGCAATACACAAGCAACAGAAAAATGGCGCTGGCGCTTCCAAAATGGTGCTCAAACAAGCGCCCAAACAAGCTTCCAAAGAAAATACCTACCCCCCCACAGACAGCGGGCCTGGACACCCCCACAGCCCCCAGCCGGTACCCGGAGCCCCCCTACAGGTATTCCCCAGTCGCAGCGAGCCCCGCAAGGGGAGGAGGAAAAAGGGCGAGAGAGGGAGAGAGGGGAGGGCAGGAGAACCCCCCAACGACCCCCTTAGGAATGCCCAGCTGTTCAATCCCACGAGGCAGTAGAAACTGTACTTACCCGTCCTTGCGAGGACCTGCTGGTGCGTTCCTGACAGACCTACAACCGAGCAGTACGGAGTAGCTGTCGGCCCGGTCCACTGTGACTGAGACAGCAAGCAGCCCGGGCATATGTGAACCCTGGAGCAATAGCTCACCGGCCACCCCTGGAGCCATGGGGTATGTCGTGGCCGACCCAGCGCATAGCTAAGGCCTGCTCACGCTTGATGGCCGGACTGGGGGGACTACAAGGATCTATATTATCCAGCCTGTCACCCATCTGGCAGTTGATAGAAGATTTCTTAAAATAAAATCATAAAATAATAAACATTTCTTACGGACCCTGGGCCCAAAAGGGAGCCAGATCCTTCTCTACTAGGCAGAAAAAACTGAGCTGCTGACTGCAGGGCGGAGGGTTATGTCTGGAAGGACCGCCCCCTGGGCGGGGCTGTTCAACTCACATGTATTTAAATATCTAACATGTTCTGCCTAGTCCTCTCCTATAGAACAGGAACATAACCCAACTGTCAAGAATTAAGGAGCTGTGTCCGTCCATGGACGAAAAGAGAAATGCTTTTTACATAAAAGTCCAGACCTTTAGCCAAACCACCCTATACAAATGTACGGATATGAGGCATGTGAAAAATAAGACAGGAGGCTTCCAGCAAACAGTCATAGCTGAACTTTTAATGGTACAGCAGTCTGATCCATGTGTTCTATAAGAAAGGGATCAACCTTATCAACAGTTAGATTTCTTAAAGTGGAGGTGCAGCTTGTATTTTTTTTTTTTTTTTTTTTAAAGTCAGCAACTACTAACAGTGTAGCTGCTGACTTTTAATAAGGACACTTACCTGTCCTACTCGCCCGCGATGTCGGTCCTGCCACGGTGATCGATCGCTGCTGCCAGGCTCCCGGCTCCTCCATCCTGACTAAGGGAAAAAGGCTGTGAAGCCTTACGGCTTCACTGCCCGTTTCCTACTGCGCATGCGCCACTCGCACGGCACTTTGTGAATGGGCGGCTTGCCTCCTGGGATACACACAGTTCCCAGAAGGCAGCGCGCCCCATTCACAAGAAGAGGAAACCTAAGTTCTCAATCCGAGGACAAGGAAGAGGCACAGCAGAAGGCAGATTAGGGAATTCCGCATAGCAACAGGCATTTTTTTCTATTAATTTTTTTCTTTTCTTTTTTAGGATTTTTAATGTATTTTTTTTTTCTGGGTGGACCTCCGCTTTAAGTCATTTTGACCAGTCAGCCATGCTTTGACAAAGTAAGGTCACAGCTGGGATCAGATAAAGGCAGGACCCAGAGGCGAAAACAGAGCTTCAGAAAGCGCTTTCAACCACTTATTGGTTGGGTCTTTAAAGAGAGGTGTATCCTCTACAGAAATAGTAAGCATTTTGAAAGGCCAGGACACTGCTGGATCAACAGTGGTAATCAACCGTTTATGCACAACATTCTCCTAAAACGGATACAAGACATTTGGGGGGGGGGGGGGATTGGAAACATCCTGATCAGCAGATTGATCCTATCTTCAAAGAGAAACAGTTGAAAAAAAAGATAATAAATATCCGAAAAACTCCCTAAGGTGCCTCTGAGGGCGTGACCACGTGACTCATCTGTCCATACAGGCGATCATCTTCCCGGGACTCTCTCGAGCAAGCCACCGATTGGCAGGATCTCTGGTTTCGAGTGAGCATGATGTATCAACAGTATGAGACATGCTTTAATATGTTTTAATCTTGTAAGCATGCTTGTAAACGGGGGGGGATTATCTTTTTACAATAAAAAGGGTTTTACACTATGTTCGGTTTCCCCTTACATTTTATATGCCCGCATTGCTGCATGCTGAAATCCACTGATCAGGGACACCGCTCATCCTAGGAGAAACCTTCTCTATGAAGAGCTCACAACCACCCATTTAGAGGAGTGACTAAGGCTATCTTTGTTTGGAAGTCTGGTGAGTAGATCTCCTAAGGGAGCTGCATTGCATCTAATGGTGAAGTGTCCATTCAAGCTACAGTTGCTGGGTTCCTCTGAGATGAATCTGTTGTACACTTACAGTGAATGAACTGTTGAACTGACAGTGTGTTTCCCCATATAAGGAGCCAGAGCAACAACATTCATAGTGTTTATGCTGGCAGATGAGAGGATTGGAGAAGTGGACTCTCTCTCTCTCCCCTTTTTTTCAATTATTCTAATTTCATGCATTGGACCTATATGTGTTTACATGTTGCATAGTTTAGTACTGTAGGATAAGAATTCTTATCACCCACAGGTTTTTTACCTTACCTGCGAAGCGCTGTTAATGTTTGATGCATAGTTGTTTACAATTATTTATTGAGCATATTTTGTATGAAGTTGAAAAAAAAGGGTGCAAAGGGAAGGGTTTTGCAGCATTATGAGTTTTAAACAAACCAAGATGGGAGACAACAATGGCAGAAGCAAAAGGCTGACCTACAGTGGTGCACACTGCATCAATAAGAGCCAAAGAAGTCTCCTTTATCTTGGAAGTAACAGTAACTAGATTGTGAGTCCTCAGGAGTAAGATCATCAGGCAAAGACTGAGTTTCTGTAGCTGATGGCTTGGAGGCCACTTAGGCATGGGCAAAATAAATTTAGAATCTGCAGGAGGGCCTGTGGCCTCTGTGATCAAAGTCAGCAAATAACTGGGCGATTTAGGTAATAAAGTCCTGCATGGGCACAGTCTCACCCACTTGTGTCTAGAATCAGACATTTTGTAACTGCACAGTAGTATGTCAGCCTATAGGCTCAAAGTAAAAGGCAAAGTCTCAAGCACTCACGAAACTCAGACAGCTGGTAGTAGATGAGAGTTGGATGGCCAGAAGTAACCAAGGTCACTGCAGGAAGACAGCAGGAACAGATCAAAAATGAAAGCTTCCTGTGGCTCTTTGCTAGCTGGAGCAGCCATTCAAAGGAATGGAAAACAAAAAGCACAATGACTGGCTTCTTAAGCCTTTAATGCGACATTGACATGCCACTCATCAAAGTATATCCGCAGCCAATCAGAAAAAAGAAATTTTGTAAGGGTCCAATCTCCTATATGGATCGTTTCACTTCAAAAGGTCTGCACAAAGAGAAAGATTTCATAGTAAAGGCTAAGAATCTCCTTTCTAAAATTGCAAAGGTCAGGAGCACCCAGAATTGCAGAAGATTTTCAGTATTCTCATGACCCTGGTATATTTTCAGAGTACATGTTCACCTTCTATTTGTAATATTCACTGGTGCCTTTGATTCCTGACACTTTTTTCTTCTGAACAAAAGACACAAAAGCAGGCAGATACAAACAATCTGTAAGCAATGACCCCTAAAATGAACCTGTTCGTAAAAATGATCAAACTTGAGATATCAGAATGTAGCAGCCATGTAGTTTGTGCAAGCCTCAGCAAGGTTTATTCAGACTTGGAGAGCCCTTGGTTTAAAAGTTTGCACTAACCTCAACTTCCCCTGCCTACACTGGAACCGATACCTACCACTGCCATTCAATAGTCCAATGCGGAAGACTTAGTAGCTAGTAGATGGTCCCAAACTAAACAGCTAAAT